>JAQGAF010001207.1:0-34068 GCA_034687865.1 Kryphioiulus occultus | reverse complement strand
AGATTTAGGAGATTTTTTTTTTCTTAGGACCTATTTAGGACTTTTAGGACTTTTAGGACTTGTTTGCCACCCTGTATTTAGGACTTAATCCACAACACAGTTAATGATGTCAACCACGGATAGAAAAAATTCGAACTAAGCGAAATTTTTAATACAATCGCCACCCCATATAAACTTGACATAATTTGATTTAATTGTATCTAGGAATTTAATTATAATCTAGGAAATGATCGACTTCTTCTAGGAATAATTTTATTTCGTTTATTTTTTCGGTGGTTAATAAATAAGCTTACTGTATTTGATTTTCATAAGAATATACTGGCATCAAATTAAATACAGCAGCAGATGTTTTTAGGAAAGAAAATGCTTGGAGAATCTACAGTATGTACAATGTACACAGTAGATTTTCTAATGTACACAGTAGAAAAGTACATGTATAGAAAGGTATGTCGATTGAGGTAAAAAACAAGATGGCGGCACACATGTTAATTCGCCACCTTGACTCTCCCAAAAACCTCGTTACTGAATTTCGCACAATCGTGCGACAACACCCTAACTATTCAGGAAATAAGCACGAAATAAATACGAAATAAATTAGACAAACTGCGTGCTTTGTTCCAATAATGGCACGAATTTAAACAACCCTCGAGTTTTAAAACGTGTGATTTACTGGAAAATGGAGGAAAAAGTTGAAATGGCTGCTGGGCCTTGTCACGTTGCCGGAAGTGACCGAATATCCAGGAAGTTAGCGGGAAATACATACCTGTGCAAGATAAAAACCGTATTTGGGACAACACCCATGGCGAATTTGACAGCTTGTAAGCAAGGTTAAACTTTTGCTAACTGGAGTAATGCAGACAGTGCGGCGCCACGTGGACGCCCACGCTGATCAGCACTGGTCACTCCAGAAATGGGTCGAGGAATAAAAATGAATTACTGTCTTACATAGGTAGGGGTCAAAATGGCGTCTCAAAATATCGAATTTTTTACGTTAACAGTCTTTGAAGCCCCCACGTGTCAGTGTAGATAAACCTTTCAACCCCATCCCTAAACAAAGTTTCCTAGAAATGAAAATTTTAACTTGGATTGTAACCCACAATTTTTTAAAAGACTAATAACTAAGCATTTGGTTGACACCCACAATGATGACAATAATTGAACGTCCCCTAATCAGTTTGATGTTCACATGAATTTTGCTTATTGGATGAATTCTGTTTATTGAATCAATTTTGTTTACTACATGAATTCTGTTTATTGAATCAATTTTGTTTACTACTTGAATTTTGTTTATTGAATGAATATTATTTGGTAACATGCTTATACAGCTCATAATGCTCATAATTTCCTGAGTGATTTCTGAGACTAGTTTTCTCGTTTTTTCGATATATTCAAATAACCTCTTTTAGTGTTGGTGAATAGCTCTCCAATTGATATTCTCGTCAATCCAGCGTCTAAGATGGCCGCCGTTCGAAATAGCCACTGGTCAGTTTTACGGCCATCGTCGACCACCTTTGTGCGTCCGTCGAGAGCAGCCGCACGCTGGCTTTCCATTTTCGCTCGATGACCACTTAGGTCAGCCCTTTGTGGTCAAGATCAGAAATCAGCGTGTTATTACGCACGATTCAAAAGGCGGTTTCGGAAAAATAAAAGGGCCAATCAAAAAAGGAAAGGATTTACTCCACAAGTATCCGTATTGAGGTTGCGGTAGACTCCAATTTAAGTGTCCATTAAACGCTAAGAAGACTTAGGAAGCCCTTTGAAACAATGCCTCCTCAGTGACCTCAGGGTTAAGCACACAAGTTTGAATATAAAAGGAATTTTGTGCTCAGTGAATGAGGAGGGTACAAATGCACAAATTTGCATCACGTTTTCTCATAAAATATGGCATAGGAACATTGGATAACATTGGGAACATTGGTAGTAAGTTACTCCTCCAGGGGAGTATCTGACTTCGATCCAGTTTTTGACAGTACAGTAGAACCGCTGTAAGTTGACCACCCAAGGGACTGTCTCAAATTTGTCAACATAAGGCGGTGGTTAGCATATGGAAGTTGGAACGAGGTTTGTACTACTGACACAAGATTTTCATTCCGTGAACTGCATATACTTACATTTTAAGAGTAATCATTCATCATTCATGAATGTTCATATACCAATATTGCTAATGTGCTACAAATTTATCCAGCAATTACACGTACTGTACAGTAGTACTGGAATTTTAATGCAGAAATACTGTAATATGCAGCGTACAGTGTACTTAGAACATTCATTCTGTAAGATTGGAATGCATATTCAGCACATATAACACAGAATGCATATACATGTACATCACAAATCTCGAATCAAATTCTGCGATGTTTTTTTAAGTTTCCAATTATACTGTAAAAACAAATTTATCCTATTTACTGCCAAGGTCCCTTTATACTGAAGGGGTTCAAAATGAACTCCTGTACATGTACCTCTATAGAGGTAGTTACTGTTCAGGGGTATGCAATATAAGTTTGGCAAGCAGCCAATAAATTCAATTATCCATGACTTTACATGTTGAGACATGCTGGTCAACATATAGAGAGTAAATTACTATTGTGTGTCATAGTCCAAGTGGTCAAAATACAGCATACAGAGGTGCAGGTGGTTAACATGTAGAGGTCACCTTCCGGTCAGTTAAAATGTGGCACATTTCTTGACAGTATTACCAAGCTAATTGATCGTTTTTTCCCCGTTTTTAGCCCCGCGCTAGAAGAGAAGATGGCGGCCGCCCGCACTGACCCTTGACCTCGCCGGACAGCGCGGGGGACGCACGGACTTGAGGGAGGGCTGACGTCATCATGGGCAACAAGCTGAGTTGCTCATGCGCCCCCCTTATCAGAAAAGCTTATCGTTACGAAGATTCGCCATGGCAGGCCACCAGGAGGCGAGACGGACACCTACTAAGGTATGGTGAAAATGGTTTAAACATATTTTCCGCGCCTTAATAATGTCTAAGCGTAGAAAGGCACATCGAGAAGCTTGACCGCTAGCGATTTTGGGCAGGTCCTGGGCCCTAGGCAAGGGTGACTGTCTGAATCCTCGATTAAATTTCCCTGACTTTTCCGGACACTATTTTCTAAAATCTACAGAAGATTTAAAATAAACAGTTGTTTTAAATTTGACACATTTTTACTACATTTTAAACATCTACTACAACTACTAAAACAACTGCTTAAGCAACTACTACATTTTAAACATCGGGAGTCATCAATTCGTTTGCATGCTGTATTTCTGCCCCTTTCAAGATTTTAATGTATCGAAAGCAAGATCACCAACCGAAATCTAAATAATAAGAAATATTAATGCTGACGAAGACACCATAGGCAAATTGCTTGAAAGAATAAATCACAAAAGTTGTTTTCTGAGAGACATACTATTCTAAATATAAATATTAGGAAATATTAATGCTGATTAAGACGCCATACGCGAAATATGTAGAAAAAACAGATCGCAAATATAGCTTTTCTGTTGCTTTTCTGAGAGACATACCATTCTAAATCTAAATATTAGAAAATATAAACGCTAACTTAGACGCCATAGGCGAAATTTGGAGTAAAAATAAATCACAACAAATTTCCAGACATTCTGTGAACCTGACTTTTCACTGGCTTTTCCAGACCAGTCAATTTCCCTGACATCTCCTGGTTTTCCAGACGGCCATTCACCCTGCTAACAGTTTTTTGTAATGAGTGTTCATGATCCTTATTTTGGGCTAAGCGTAGAGAAGCACATCGACGCTCATTGGCGCAAAGTAACCCGCGCCCCCTAGGGTTGACGCCGGTCCCCAGCGCCATTCTCGAGCGCCATCGGCACGCAGCAGCCGGGTTAGTCGCCATGGCAACGCAGTCGCCATGGCGACGGGATAAGAGGCTGCGACTCTGTCTACGGAGTCTCATCGTTGGCTAGGATCCATTGCGGATCAAAGGGAACGAAGGATGGACCAGAAAAATATTGCCATCCAATGGGATGAATCCACTGGAGAAGCCATGGGGTGACCACAGAGTGGACACTGGCCATCCTCGGTTCACGCGATTAAACGCCACGACCACGCTGAACGCAAGTGGGATTGGTTCGGAACGTCCAATTTAAGGGGCTTTCCCAGAAATTGTGTCGAGTTTTTCAACACATGTACACGTTTTATGAAACAAGTTTAGTTGGAATTCTGCACATTTTCAAACACCTTTACTTCCGAAATTTTTATTTTTAAATTTCCTATTTCGTTGCTTTTTACATACATGTTTGTCACATGATTTGTCAGCATCTGTCGTCATTTTCGGAACCCCCTTCCCAAACTGGTGACATCACTGACCCTGATGGCTCATAGGCTGGCATTGATTGCCTGGTGGTTAGGGGTAACTAAATCAATTACATTTCTGGTTGGTTTTGGGTATGTCAGGATAAAAGACAAAAAAACGCAATGTAACAACGTCTACTAGACATTAGGGTTGAAATATGTATATTTTGTGAACATTTTGAGCAGGGGCTATGATGCACCACTTCCAAAATTCCAATCTAATAGACAAATGGGGATAAAATATTCATATTTTTTGCGTACATTTGGAACTGGGACTATACTGTAGTATTTCCAAAATTTAACGTTTAGTACATTTTGCAACTAGATTTGATAATTGATAAAAATTGAAAACTCACTAGGCATTTTTTAAAAAAAAAACTGGCTGGCAAATGATGTAATTATCCAAAATTTTCATTTAAGAAATTATGACCCAGCATTGCATGTATCAGTATATGGGGTGAAATTCATACATCCAATTTAATTAGGCTGTTACAACCTCGTCTTGGGTGATCACACATACGATCACTAAATGGTATTTGTTACCTCGCGGCCATCTTTAATTAGGAAGTGCATTCCAATGTTCTGATAGCACACACAACAAATTAATACATTAGGTAATGAGGGTGTAACATCATGTTTGTGTACCATAACCTATACCACATTTCGTATTAAGCAAGGGTGCTGTATTCGGTTAGCTTTAAAGATTAACTAAATATTTAAAAAAAGGCACGTACACGCACTCTCATCGATTTTTTCGTAGTTTTTTTTTAATTAAGTAAATATGGAAGTGATGCAAAGTGAAGCACGAACGAAAACGTTTTTCATCTTCTTTCCCACGCCCTCAGGCACCTTCGATTTAGTGTAGTTTCTGCGTAAAAACTGGGAAAAACACGTTTTTAAAGCATATTTTATGGTTTACTCAGAACTGGAGTTACGCACGATACTGTAAAGTAATTTTGCGCCATTACAGGCTTAGGCTTTAATCTTGGTCGTTGTCTCTCTCTGTCGTGTGTCGTGCCAGTTCCATTAAGGGGGATTCCCCTTTGGGAGCCATTAAAATGATGTCATCCCAAGTAGCCCCAGCTTCCATTAGTCGTTTTGCAACAACTAAATGACATCAGGTAGCAACAAAGGCGCCAGGCCAGGAAAAAGGACACACCCAATAAACGACCGAATGTAACAACCTACTGTACTCTACGTGAACATCGATTAGGGCACCGAGCTATCCTACAATCCATTGCGAAAATGACACTCATTTTCACCTTAACATACACTGTATACTACCAGTGAAAAAAATAACAAAATAACGAGTGCGTGGCAGTGTGGCAGAATTGTACAAAAATACTGATACAGTATTTAAGAAGTATGTTTTTTTTCTCCAAAAACAACAAATAAATTTGTTTATAGTTCTGCTTGTCGCAATCATTGGTGACTAATAATTTCTGAAAACGAAATTCCCTGACAAGTCAATGTTTTCCAGCGGCATATATTAAGTTTTTTAGGTTCAAAAAAAATTTTTTTTGATTCAATAGTCTTAATGGTGAACTACATATATTAATAGCATGAATTGCCCAGGACATGTGTTCAATTGTGTTAAATTAAAAAAACAAGGGCTGAATATTTTCATAATGAGAATCATAAATGAAAATGCTGGAAATAATTATTAGGCTAATTTTCTGAAAACGAAATTCCCTGAGTTTTCCACGTATTTCCTTAATTCTTAATATTTGTACTTTTTATAGAATTGCATACTTTTTATAAAATTGCATATTTTTAATACAATTGCAATTTTTTATAGAATTGAACATTTTATAAAATTTTATAATTGTTAACAGAAATGTATATTTTATTGCTTTGTAATTTTTTTTACAGAATTATACATTTTATATAACTTTATAATTTTTTTTTTACAGAATTGTATATTTTATGGAATATTGTGTAGAAAATTGTATACAATCCATCAATTTTCACTTCATTTTCTTAAATTTTCTACATCGCCACTAAAAACTTGATTTTTTTGGGATCGAGTCTTGAATTTTTTTTCAGACTTAGGGAGCCATATTTATAATATGAAAAAGTTTGAGAAGCACTGGTATACAAATATGACAATTTTTGTGTTCAGTACTTTGAAAGTAATGCATGAACAAAACGTACCCAACATAGAGCCTTTATTCCTCCATATGCACTGATCTTTCATATGTGCCTGGGTTATTTCAGGTGCGTAAAATCATCCAATCGTGAATTGGCGATGAAAAGAACACGTGTGAACGACATTTGGGTTTCATTCCCTAAATGTCAACCGTGTTTGGTTTTTTTTTTTCGACCCTTATTTGGGGCAAAATTCATGAATTTGGCTGAAAGAAATTGCATTGTCTGGCTTCTTCCCCTCTAAACTGCTCTTTTATCGTGTTTCGATCTGCGAACACGTACAAATCGAAGATTATTTCTATTGTAAAGGTCGTTTAAAGGACTGTGCATAAACGATGTACATGTACTGATATCAAAAAAGTCGACAATTGACACCTTACCCTCCCTTACCACCCCATCCCCATCTTGGATGTGTTATTGCAGTACAATGCAAAATTTGGACAAAACAATGAAAATACGTGCTACAGATGCAAATCTTATGAAGATGAAACTTCAACTTTCCTGACTTCCCCAGGGTTTAAAAACAAATTTCCCTGACCACCCTGGCCATTGAAAATGTAAAAATATGACACGCCAACGTACGTTAATACATGTATTTGTTGCTCGTTATATAGATATAGACAGGAAATAGATCACAAATATTCACAATTGGCAAACAGAAAATTTAGATTGGTTAATTTTTACAATTAATTCTACAAAATTGCTCGTCATCTCTTGATTTTTGTGCTAACCAATAACTAGATGTAACTATGCAAATGCTGTTACTGATTTGGTGAATTTCCCTAACATTTCTGTACAGGGTGCCTCACATTGCTGAAACTATTTCTCATGTTGACATACCCAGTAAGAAAGCAAGAAAATTTCAAAATGGCGTGCTAGGGGACAACATTCCCAGGCGTACAACACCATATTCGCTATTAACAGGATGATTGGTAGCAGCCTCGGCTCGCGCTGACCACTGGTCATTTCATCAGGCGTGGGCAGATTAACTGCACCCCTAAGATTCCATCTGTCTTCGGTGCATTTGCACCATATCGGCGCCCTCTCCATCATATTCAGCTTCCCTTCTCTTCTCTCTCTCTCTCGTTTTATTAGTTTTGCTACAACCAAGGGAAATTCCCCTAACTCGCCTCCCCAGCGCCTCCTTTCGGAACCACCTTCTCCAACACGAGATCCACCCGTGGATTTAATTGGCCAGAAATAAAAGGATGATTCATTGACACTCGTCGAGAGCACCACAACTCCGGTTTTCGCCCCTTTTGATGCATCCATAGGCATAGGTGATTCAGAGGGATCGATACCAGCCCTTCCCCCATCTTTGTGTAGGATGCAATCCCAAACCCCTGCACGGGGTTTTAGTCTAAGAGCCTTAATGCCCGAGAACAATTATTCCTTCGTGTGATATTATTTGTGTATAAAAAACCTGTAGGATCCGAGAATAATAGAACTAGACTAACCTAATAGCTTCGGAACCTGTGCTGAATATTTGTTTAGAGAGGTTATGGGGCTTTAGTCTAAGAGCATTAATGCCCAAGAACAATTATTCCTTCGTGTTATATTTTGTATTTTTACAAAACTTGTAGGTTCGAAGAACAGTCCCCACATGTAATGGTAATGTAATTAAGAAAAATTTAGTTGCAAACTTTATTGACAGATAAACATATACTGTATTTCAAAATGCATTTCCGCGTGCATTTTGAAATGTGTTTTTAAGCAGTCTGCAATGCATTATGGTTTGCATATTGCAATGAACTATATGTGTTCAAAAATGTATTGCGTATGTAAGCTTATGTAAGCTTAGTTCGTGTGCATAGAAGAATATGTGATTTAATGCATAGATTGTAATTTACATGTTTTCTGTTCAAGGATTCTGTTTGCATTCAAGAATGCTGCATTTTACAATTTATATTCCACGCATTGAAAAATGTCAAAAGCCTCGCTATATTTTCGCAATTTCGAGGTTAAAAAAATCCCAATTCCGGATTTTAAAAAAACATCTAAAATATTCAGTAAATAAATTAGAACTGGCAATGAAATAGTTGTAAAATTCAAAAATGCATCACTTTAATTCAATTCAATGCAGCACACATAACTTTTGTTAAGTATGTTAAGTAGTACACGCGGCAGTGTCTTTTAGCGATTACATTACCAAATGTATTCCGTGGTGCTATAAAAACGACCTTTGCATTCGCAATGTATTTTGCAATTCGCGAATATTCAGACTCCGATTATAACTATTCTTCAACATTGTAATTTGTTCGTTACGTGCACATTGCATACAGTGCATGTACGTGCATTTTTAAAATATGTAATGGAAATAGTGTTACAATGGGTATTGATTTAATTTTTTTTCCGTGAAATTGGAACGGATCCTATTGCACTAACGTGGGTTTGTATTGTAAAACATGATTTTTTTACGGCATTTCGCTTTACGGCCTACTTTCCAAGCACCTATCTAGGCCGTAAAGCGAGGTATGAGTGTAAAACCGCCTGGAACGTGCTAAAAATCATGTTTAGCACGACTTTCGACGCCTTGCCATACAGAAACGCAATTAAGCGCCATGGTTCCCCATGCAATTAACATTTTCAGTGCGTCAAATCCGCTTTTCACGACCAATTGCGATCGTTATCGTCCATCAACAACCGCCAGAATACGCTTAATCGTTAGCGTGTGAAAGGTCTAACGGCCATTAAGTTTAATTCGTCATTCGTAAGCGAATAAATCGCCAATGCGCTACTGCGGTTTACCTTTTATGCCAGGAATAGCCCCAAACCTCATCAGCGACATCCGCCATGAGCGAACGTCAGAAATGGGCATCATCTCAGTTTTAAGGAAGTTCTTAACATGTTCTAAGAAATTTTAAGAAATGAATGTGCAGGGTGATGGTAGCGTTCTTCCCTTATTACAAAAATTCATTCTGAAACGAACGACTATCATGGTGACTACCAGCCTGGATAACCTGGAAACCTAAGGAAATTTTACATCCAACCTGGAAACTTGGAAACCTTATCGAAGACCTTACCTGGAAAACCTGGAAATCTCAGGGAATTTTACATTCAACCTGGATAACCTGGAAAACCTGGAAAGCTCAGGGAGTTTTACATTCAAGCTGGATAACCTGGCAATCTCAGGAAATTTGACATTCTACCCGGAAAACCTGGAAAACTCAGGGAATTTCACATTCAACCTGGAATGCTCAGGGAATTTTATCTTGAACCTGAAAACTTGGAAACCTTTGGGAATTTTACATTCAACCTGAAAACCTGGAAAACTCGGGAAATTTCGTTTTCAGAATTAATAGTCACCGTGTATTTCGCTCGTATTACTAAATAGCATTTTAATAGAATTCTGGCACGTATTTAATCATTAAAACATTGTTTGCACCTGGGTAAATTAGAATATGACCCTGCAAAACCTGGAAAACTCAGGAAATTTGGTATCCAGATGGCTGTCACCATGTTTAGGATAACCCTGTCGAATCCAGGCATCGTCAAATAAGCAACCAGATGTTGCACAATTTTTTTGTGATCAGAAAAAACACAAAAACGTGTTTACTATACGAGTCGTTTGTGGAGTGCTGCAGAAAAACCGTTTACACACAGCTGACCACTCGAACTGATTTCGTGTCTGCCCATTCTGATTGTCAGACAGCTTATTTCGTGCTTGCTGAGAAGATATGAAATTTTTGTAATATTCTGTGAAATTCGTGCTGGTCTTGAGAGGACTAAGATAGGAAATCGCAGCTTGGCGTCTGGCACCTTTTCCATTCAGGAAAGCTTCTCTTTCAATCGATCATGTTGATGGGGAATCGATTATTTTTCGATTTCACCTCCCAATTGGTCGACTTGCTCCCATGGGGGAAAAAAAACGGACAAGCAAAAAACCTAATTGAAAATATATTAATAGGGGGAGAAAACTTGGAGGGAAGGCAGCTCAGCAGTCTGGAAACGGATATACAGGGTGAAGAACCATCGCCAATTCCATCCTAACAAAGTTTGCTTTAATGATTTTTATCATTTAGCTCGGATATCCCCAATTTTAGGGCTGTACTACTGAATGTGCCCCGCTGCGCCATAGACACAATGAAAAAGTTGGCTTCTCTTGATGGCCCGCATGCTGGCAGTGATTGCCTAGCGGTCAGGGGCAGCTAAATAAAATTGCGTTTTTAATTTAGTTTAGGTCCACTATCACTTCATCCTCACAATTGCGTGTGTATCGCAGCACGTACAATGTATTACAGCTAAAAACACTGATTTTTTTTTCGTTTTTGGGGCTTCTGGCTCGTATAACAACGTTATGGTTTGGCACCCTTCACACAGTAATTCGGCCATAGATGGGGCTGCTTTCGATTCAAAACAGACTTTCAGCGACGGCTTGACTTTAGCCGTTTTTATCGTCTGCAGCGTCTAGTCGCCATGGCAACAGTTTATAAGCGAAAAGCTACAGTACCTTCGGATAACATGCTTTGTAACGTAGAAAATCCGTTGAGAAAAACGGAATTGCGGCTCAGCCTCGTCTTTCATGCGAAAAAAGCTAACTTGTCTCGTCCCCTTCGCCTGAATCGACACGTCCAATAAAAACGTCTCAAAATCTTATTTTTTCATAAATTTGACACACCCTGTATCTCCTAATACAAGCACGTGCAGTTTTCCCTCGCGCTGACGACACAATCGGTACATGCTCGTGCTGATGACGCAAGATCATCTCGATATTTCGGAAAGGAACATTAGCGCGTGACGTGCCAGTCTTCGCACAGTCAGGTCACGTGCACTACCAAATTCTGTCGTGAATTGACGTTTGTTATTGGTTTGGCAATGAGAGTAGCAGCACGTTAAATAGCGCCACCTGTGAAACATTTTGCGCAACTGAGTGTGAAAATCGAGACTTTGAGATGGGGTGTACAGTAAGTGCACAGTACACCCAGTTTTAACAAATACTGACTAAAGTAATATCCTTTCTAAACTATATTCTTAAATGCACACGAATTACATTACTGAGCATTACACAATACATTCTACATTACACATAATACATCGCAATATGCATTCGATAATACATTACAAACTGCTTAAAAGCACATTTTAAAATGCATTCGGAAATGCATTTTCAAGTATATTTGTCAATACAGTTTGAAACTCAAGTAGTCCCAATCTACAGACATTTTAAAATGTATTTTCCAATGCATGCCTTATAATGCATTTCCAAATGCATGCCTTATTTGTCAAACTTGTACCGCGTAGTTACCATTACGTGTGGGTAACTACTGTATATCCGCAGTTGTGAATGGTCCAGGTTTTAAAAAAAATTGATCAAAATTCCGCTGTTTCGTCATGTTTTTGCTTACTTTTGAAGTTCTTCGTAGCATTTTAACGCTGAGTTCTTAACGCGGTATTAAGTTTATCGTGTTAAATACATGTAGCAGCGAAACAACAAAATTTGGATCAGTGTTTTACAACAGGGCCATCCTCAACTACAGATCGGAACGATGGTGACATATTTTTCATATTGCTCGTCTTAGCTTTCAAACTACTCGATCAGCACAAATGTGACATCAGGTATCCACGTATTGCTATGACCTATGGCTAGAATGGCTGTTATAGCGAAATTTTTTGGCCGTAAAACGAAACGTTGTAATAAATCAAACAGGCCGTTATAACGTAAAGCCGTATAAAGCGGTGTAGGTGTATTCGGGTTGACCTAGGGGAAACGCTAGGGAAAGACACGACTATTTAAAAACGCTCCTTCGGCTTTAAATCCGGATTTCATTAATCGATATTTTTTGATCCGATCAGTCTTTTACACCCGCCTTATGTGTTTTTAACGCCTTTTTCTACGTGGCGCCCCCTGGCGGCAGACCTAGGAAGCGAGGTGCACGGGATGAACCGCCGTTTGTCATACGAACTGGGTTAACTATTATCATAAAAAGGCCGTAAAACTGACAAAAATACTGAAAAATGGCGGATCAATAAATATGGCGGCGGCTGAGGCTGGAGAATCGCTAGCTCCACCAACGCCTTAATACCCGATTTTAATGAATATTTCATGCAACGGAGCGCGGATCAAGGTGCGTTTACGAGTCACGGTCTGGTCTGAACTAAGACTTGGTCAGACGCATTCAGGAAAAAATGAAAAATGAAACTACAGTACGTATCAGGTTAAAAGTGGACTTATCGCGCTGCCCTCTAGCGGCGTTACATAATCGATTTAATACATGTCAACTCAGGGTGACTGACCGAATTTTCAATTTAATTTCCCTGACTTTTCCAGATCATGGTTCCCACTTTCTGGAAAGTCAGGGAAAGCCATGGAGGGAATGTCAGGAATAAAAAAGTATCAGGGAATTCGTTTAAATTCGTGAAATGTCAGGGAAATTGAGATTATTATTTTTAAAAAACAATTTTCATAAAAAGTAACAAATTGTTAGCAAATTTATGAATATTATTTGTAGAAGTACACAGTCAAAAATTTTTTGACTGTGTACTTCTACAAATAATTTAATTTCACCAGTCACTTGGAAGATGAGTATAAATTTATGAATACATTTTTTTAAAAAAGTTGCCACTGCATTTCCTTAATAATTATTTCTCAATATTTTGTTTCTAAAAATCCTCATATTCTCGATCCTAAATTATACTATTGCTATACAAATATTTGTATGGCAACATATAGACTAAAACTTATCAGTTGTCAGGGGTCGGACTTAGTTTTTTGTTCTAAATTCGCCTATGCCGTTTCTGGTAATATTGATATTTAGTAAACTTCTAAAGTCGTAGAATTACAGCACTCTACTGTTGAAATATGTGTATTTTTCACAGAAATTGTGCGTTATATTTACTTCACTATTAATTTCGCTACACATTAGTAAAATTCATTAGTTGTGATCTAAATCTCCAGAAAGTTTGTTAAACTTTCATTCAGGGCTTGAAAATCATTACATGTGCTATTTTTGCGGCCTAATATTGCGTGAAATTTCGTGTAAAATGTCAGGTAAATTACTGAAAAGTTGTCAGGGAATGTCAAGGAAATGACTGCAAGTTGTCATGGAAAGTCAGGGAAATCGATTTGAGAATTTCAGTGGGAACCCTGATGGTTTTCCATTTGTTTTGGTAAATTCCAGACAATTTAAAACCACCTTTTTACAGATTTGACATTTTTACTTCATAAAGGGACATGTCATCAATTCGTTCGCACGCTGAATCCACGTTTATATTGCGATTTGTGTCAAGACAATATACTGTCTGTCTTCCATGAGCAGGACAGCAACAACTGTACTGTCTTAAAGAAAACTGCTCTGGTCTCACTATGGGAAACAACAACTTGCACTTGGATGGCGCACTATCCTCAGTCCAGAATTCAGTATACACTGTCTTTCAAACTGTCTGGCGTACTGTCCTGTCTCCAGACAGCGTAGAGCAGTCCCAAATACCTACAGTAGGTGCGGTAAGGTCAAACTATTTTCCCAGAATGCAACGTGCTGCATCACGTTCCAATTTCTGGTCAGTTCAAACCGGCCACTGTCCAGACGTGTTGTCCGCTGGGACGTTGTCAGTTAATCGACGATTAGAAGTACGATCACTGATTAAATTTAACGGGTTCGGATTTGGCGACCAATCAATACAGCATCGCTGGATGACCACTAGTCAGCTTCGGAGGCCGGCGGCTTTAACCTTTGTTATTTGCTGCCAGCTGTTCTCTGGTCAAGCGATGAATGTTATTGTTTTTGACTTCTTTCTCGCTTGTTTTTTATGTTGGTGGAGGACGAGGGTGGACAGTGTCCACTCCCCAGCCTTCCGCCATTATTGCCGCTCGTTTGGCAATGGGAAAATGGCGCCAAATCAGTGGTCAGCTAGAACCGAAGAGAGGGGCTGGGGGTCGGTCATAACATTACAGTGATAGAAAAAGAAAAAACCCCACAAATATCATAATGTCAACAATGGGGTGGGGATGGTCACTCCATGGATATTAGGGAAAGGTGGTTGGCTCGGAGTTTGTTGTCATGGCGACGCCAAGGCCTTAACGGTCATTCAGGAGCGAAAACAGCTTCTGGGGGTGTGAGGGGAGGGGTCAAGAAGAAAACTTACGACTGGTGTGTAAAATAATAACAATTGCAATAAACATCATTCGCTATCGTGTGATCGTCGTATCGTGGTACATGTATGTGGAAAACGCCCTAAAATTAATTGAGATAAATAATATAAAAAATTGAGGTGGTTTTATTGGCCATGGGTTGGCCACAGCTACCATTTGCACTCATCAAGCATTCAAGGGCCATTATCCAAAAACGACAATTCTATATGAATCGTCTCTAAACTGTGTTTATATCATAGCTTTTGTAATACATCCTCATCCTCATGTAATACATTCCTCATTACAAAAATGTATATTTTAATAAAACCGTTAAGAGCTAAAGGGACCACATTGGTTCATAAGGAATACTGACAGGTGATCTGTTGGTGTGTAATTGTTCACATTTTTTTCACTTGAAAATATCTATTTTTTCACATTTTTCACATAAAAATATATGGTTTTCAGATGAAAATATCTGATTTTTAAACATTTTACACATGAAAACATGAAGGACCCTAGGATAATCCTAATGATTAATGGCTTCCACGAATGAAGGTGAATAGGACTCCCCCAGGGCCCAGAGATGAAATTTTCAACTTCCCTGACTTTCACAGGTTTGAAAACAAATTTCTTTGACGAGCCTGACCACTGAAAATGCAAGAAATGCAATGTAAGAAATGTTGTATGTAAGAAAAGTTTATGAACATGAGATGAACACGATTTTTCACAAGGAAACAGTAAATTTAGATTTTCTCTTGATTTTTGTGCTAACCAATAACTAGCGAAATCTGTTACATTCTTGAATTTCCCTAACTTTTTTAACGTAAATCAATTTTCGCTGACTTTTCCTGGTGCTCTATGTCTGAGAGAACACTGCTGAATGTCTTGTGAAATTCATTTCCAGCCATTTAACCCAATATTTCACAAGTTCCCCAAACTTTTCCTGTAAATGTTCACATTTTCACAATTTTCACACCAGTCACATCTACACTGTACGTAGACGCCATTTTGGACTCCCTTTCACTCCCTATGAGACAAACACGCGAAAAAAAGCCCGCTTCTGCCATTTTCAAAAATCCGGTCCTCGCAACTAACGGTTTTTTTTAAATCAATTTTTGCAACGAGGGTAGGACTTCTCTACAACCCTGTATCTGTAAGCACGTGCGGGGCGTGCAGCACCATCTAGCGAGCACTTGGCGAAGCTAGGCAGATTCTTCGGTTGCCATGGCAGCCGTTACGCAGCATCGCTTCGAGGCTATTTTTAGGTAGGAAGAGCGGAGGGAGGCGCCGTTGACCCACATTTTTTAAACTCTTCCTCCCCCCTATAAAATGCACGCGCAGGATGCGGAAGAGCGCGTCTAGTTGCCCCCCCCCCTCCTTTTTTTTACCGCATTTTAAGAGGCCCAGCTCGTTTCGCATGGCTTTCGGCAGCCTTAACCCTCCTCCCAATGACGTAGTAATTCCCCGCGAGGCGTCGCGGCGACCCTGAGCTACTTTTAGGCGAAGGCAATCTGGGTCAAAGCTATTTTCTTACATTGATTCGTGCTCGACCTGATCACGATTTTGGAGCCAATTGAGAGGGGGTGGATGTGTTGGGGATGTTGCGCATGCGTCGAAATACACACCGACAATGTTTTAAGGCCCGGTTGCACCAACAAAGGTTAATCAAACCCAAGGTAAACCTCTAGTTAACCAAGGAAATCATTGCACCACAGAAAGTTAGCAGGTAACCATGGGGTAACCATGAGGAAAAGTCAAACCAGCTAATAGGCAGGGTTAACCTAAAGTTTTTGTAATAAACGTGAAGGATGAGTCAGATGAAGATAACTTATTGCTAATCCTACAGACGATGATCAAGAAGATGGTCATGAAAGTTGAACGAATTTTTCTTAGTGGTCAATAATCAAGATTGGTCATGTTTCTTGTTGTTGTTTGCAGGCTTTGGGCAGAGGTGTTCCACGTGAGCGCGCAGGGCAACGTGAAATGGCAGCAGGTGTCCGAGGACCTGGTGCCGGTCAACATCACGTGCATCCAGGACACCCCCGAGTGCGTGTTCCACATCACGGCCTACAATTCGCAAGTGGACAAGATACTTGACGTGAGACTAGTGCAACCAGGTGAGAAAAAACCAGGAGAATGTGCTAAACTAATGTGCTAAATTATTGAAGTTATATGAACTTCATATGCAAAAATAAACGTTCTCAGTTCTCAAAGACATGGCATCAAAGATGAGTTGATGTGAAAAATGGAGGATAACTCCATAACGAAATGAAACCAAACAGAAAATGGAACCAAAAATACATTTGGAAATTAAAAAATTAACCTTAAAAACCAGGGACGACAACCTTCTCGTGCTGCATGTATTTATAGTTTGGGACAGGTGGAAGAGGGGAGAGAAAAGTAAAAATGTAAAAATGTAAAATTCAGCAAGGACAGGGTGGCCAAATTAGCACAAGGACGAGCAGCAGAGCTTGCAGTGATTGCCCTGTTTCGGGGGCAACACTTGCCTAAAGTATACAAGTACATGTACAGTGGTGGTCATATGTATTGGTACTCTAACTAAAATTCCAGATTTCTGCATATAAATAAATGTTCTGGTATGCTGTAAACAAAACAGCTATTTTATAATAATCATTAAACCATTACGAGCTTGGAAAACAATGTGTTTGGAAAATGGAATCATCAATCAACGATATACTCACAATGAACTTGCCACAGTGAAGCATGGTTATGCTGATAAATGACTTTCCCTGACCAAATCTGATTAATTTCCCTGATTTATCAAAAAAATGTCATACGTAATTACAAGTAACTTTATCTGCAACACTACAATAGACTGCCATAGGCGAAATTTTGGAAAAATTACAAGAAGAATTGGAATTTTAGTGTATTAATATTAATAACGATGCGAACACTAGTGGTTGAAAACACGAAATCTCAAACACTGCATTTTTGAGGACTTCTTTGTAATATTAAAAAATTCTTCATAATGACGTAGACGCCGTAGGCGAAATTTTTTCTAACAAAAGTAATGCATTTTAGGAAACACTTATACCAATCAAAATAGTTGTGCCACAACACATTTCCAGACGTTATGAATTTCCTCGACTTCCACTTGACTTTCCCTGACTTAATGGTGAAAATGTCAACATTTCCCTGACTTTCCCTGACGGTATGAACCATGTATTAGAAAATAGCTGTTTTGTTTACAACATACCAGAACATTAATTTACATGCAGAAAACTGGAATTTTAGTGCGGGTACCAAAACATTTGATCACCACTGTACATGTTACATGTACATTATCATTTTTGATTTTTCGCTAATATCGTTTGTGGTTTTTTTTCCACAGGAACCCGTCTGGGTCAAGCGTCCGAATGCTTCGTCTACTGGAAGGACCCGGCAACTGGCGACACCTGGGGGCTGAATTTCACGTCTCCGATCGATGCCAAGCAGTTTCGGGAATGTTGCGTGAGTAAAATGCGCATTTCTAGCTAATGCAATCTCTCTTCCTTTCGCATCTCTTTCACTTACTATTGGCTGCTGCTTTTTTTTCTGCTGCTCTTATTATTATTAGTAGCTAAAGTAGCGAGTTGACGCACGCCACCGATAGATGGCGCTGGGGGCCTAGTTTGCATTTTTGGTTCATAGCTGCTTGAGCAGTGGCAGAACTGAGCATCAGTTTGCGGGTCTTCGTATTATTGAAGGTTTTTAAATTCTCAACTGAATGATGAAGTATGGATATTAAAATCTCCAGAAATTCAGAACTGAATGGTGCCAAACCAAAACGTTTCAAGTGTCTTGACACCAGATTTTCAGTATTGGAAAAAAACTGGACAGTGTAATGAACAGTATCGTTTGGATAAATCCGTTTTACCATAAAAGCAATAGTTTCAGACGTTGTAGAACTTTGAAGTTAAACTAAGAAAGGAAATTGGCACTTAGTGAAACATATTTGGGATGTTGAATATTCGATGATATTATTGATGTTATAAAAATGTGAATTTAATTGAACTATAGTAACGATATTGAACGATTCGTAAGTTTTTGCACACTAAAAGAAAGCTTAAGTTAATCTCAAAGTGAATTTTTTTTTTGGAATTTTGATGTTTCTACAAACTCACGATTAAAAGTAAAAACGTACCTCGCATACTGTATATCATATCCAACATACAACATTTTTTATAATGTCATATGCCGGTACAACATTTTATATAACATTACATACAACATTTTATGTAATATTATAAATAAACAAAATATTATATAATACATGTATTAGTATACAGTATAACGTTTTACTGTACTGCCTTTTGATATGCCGTGCACTATTTCGAAATCACCAAGAAATACGATCTGAAATTCAAATTATGACGTAGTAAAATGCACCCAATAACAGCTTGTTTTAATTTTTTTTAAATAATTCAAATTTACCTAGCAAATTCGATACTGAATTTATTCTGCGATCCATTTAATAACTTTTAATAACCGTGAATTAAAATTCATTAAAATTCATCGAATTTATTTCAAACGTTTCTTTCAAAATGTTTAAAAATGTTTACGAATCGTTATGAATGAATTTTAATTCAATATTTGCAATCTGCAATCAGTATTGAAAAACCTTTCTCATACACTTTTCTGAAGAGAAAATAAAATCCTCAAAATTGATTCCTTCGTTACAACAAGTCTTTTTTCCAAGTTTTTACCCCTGGTATCAACTTTCTCGAACATCACGTTAATCATAGTTAATTAATCGCTATACAAAACCAAAACAAGGAGGAAGATGAGGAGGAGGAGGTGGAGGAAACAAAAAACGCCAGGAAAATCCGCCTAGGGGGCGCCACGTCTAATTTGATTTTCTAAAGGACGCTTAGCCTTAATTAAGCAGTTTCTCGTCGTTGTTTTTGTTAATTAAGGATTAGCGTTTTATTGTTCTGGAGTCTAATGAGAACGGGAAGTAGCGATGGGCGACGGAATTTCAGTTTGCGATTTCGCAACTGGAGAATTAAGGGGGAGGCAAGGGGCTTAAAAAGCGCCACCTGGCGACTGCCATTGCTGCTTAATGAGTCGGTAAGGAAAACGGATGATTTGAAACAAAAGCCACGAATAACAATAAGGGGATGTGCATAAAAGACGTATGAAGTTGGAGGAAATAGGGATCTACCAAAATCGCTGATTTCAGCATAGACAGGGTGGTAGAAAATAAGGGAAAACATTAACAGACTGGACAATAGAATATCTTTTACCCTGAAATGAACTTAAAAATGAAAAAATGTTCGTATGAATTTTTTCATTCACGTTAAAGTACACAACCGTAAAGATATTCAATTTAATTCAGTTTATATATGTATAGCATGTATAGATTTTATATACTATTAAGATATGTATAATATAGACTTTTTCATTCTGGTTATCCCGCCCACAACTGTATAGATATTAAATTCAAATTTCAATTTAAAAGCGAAAAAATGTATGGATAATGACATTCTTGTGGTTTCAGCTTTTTCCAGATTATGATACATGTACCTATATAGATATTTATTATAGATGTTCTTATCTGTCATTTCTGATCCCCATTTAGACGCTAGGGGGTTTGGCATGCCTTTCGAATGATATCAAGATAAAACAGAATAAATAAAAACAGCAACTTTAATAGAAATTCAGAAAAAAAATAACTATCGGAATGATATAATCTATATTTTTTTAAATACCTATACTTTTATAAAAAAAAAATACTGTATCTATACGATTTTCTATACAATATTCTACACAATACATTTTTCCTTTTTTAAATATCTATACGGTACGTTTTTCTTTTTTAATTTTTAAATATATTTACAATAGTCTATCGAATACATTTATCTGTGTTAAATGTCTATACAGTATTCAATGCATCACGTTTTCTTTTTGAATAACGTCCTAGATATTTAAAAATGGAAAACCTATTGTATAGAATATCATTTCTGTACTATGTTTTTCTGTTCAAAGTTGAATCTATATATAGTTTTCGTTTTTTAAATATCTGTGGAAAATTCTATACAATACGTTTTCCTTTTTTAAATACCTGGGATGTTCACAATTTGTAACGAGTGTTGAGTAATTGAGCTTAAAAACGCCAGATTAATACAGATATTTGTAATATTATTTTGCCCATTCCATGTATATAGCCTACTTTATTTAAAATGTCTATGAGTAGGAGGAGGGGGGGATTGTCCAATTCGACTCATGGTGCACCCTGTAGCGATACAGCAATTTAGGGTTAATGCTTTCTGGATTTATTCAAGATGCTAATACACTGGGATAACAATAATGCTAGTTTTTTCTTATCATCTTCGCCTTTTTTGGCTTTAATATTTAAACAATAGCGTGGCATTATAATTTTATCTTCATCCTTCAATTCCTCAATCGGAATTTATGCGCAAATTATTTTTCGCGAAATGCAATCTGCTCATTACATCTAGAAAAAAGGCACGAAATTAATTAAAACTGCGTGTGCGAGAATATCTGGGGCCATCGAGGGCTTTCCTTAATTTAAGGCCTAACTCGATTAACGCTTTATGAGGTTCATAATTAAACTTTAGCAGATTTTTTTAATCTTGCGAATTAAAATCACGTTGGAGAAGATAAAGAAAAAAAATAAAAACTGAAGAGAATGGGAGGGTGAGAGGGGTGAGAAAACAATGAAACGATATTGGACAACCCTGTTTTTCACAACTCAATATCGACCATCAAAACGCAATTAAGACCATCTCGAGGAAAATTATAATCATAGTTTTGATATCGATGGAATGATTTTGCATTCATACGCGTTTCAGTATTAAGAAACCATGATGATAATATATCGTAGCAATAATCAAAAAATAAACTTTGAAAAAAAAATTGAACCCATAGTTATTTTGCATATAAGGATATTCAATATCATAGCCTACACGTACAGGATGGTCATAAAGACCCTCATAAACAAAACAACCATTAGTTATGAGGAGGAAATTTTGGAAAATTTGACTTACTTTGAAAAAGTCAGGGAAATTTAACAAAGCAATAACAGTTTTGCATAGCTAGTTATTGGTCAGTACGAAAACGGAGATGACCAGCAATTCAGCAAAAGTCAGCAGTTTTGCTGAATTGCTACCTTCTACCTTTTTTTCCAAAATATGTTTCAGTGTTTCAAAACAATTTTTTTTGACTAAATGAGGATAGGCCTCCACGATCACTCTGCACTGTGTACATACATTTTAAAGCTAGCTCGGCAATTACACCCACACAACCGTAATTCTCCTTAAGAAAACTGCTTTAAGTGGTTTAGACAAAAGACCTGGTCGTTTCCATGGACGTCTTTTGTTGAAAGTGAAAACCACTTCGTTTCGTTGCCTCGGTTTCGTTTTATTTTTATTTCATGTTTTTATATTTTTTTCCTTTCTTTATTTTTTTTAAAAACAACAACACTTGGAGGAGAAAACAAAACAAAATTGAGGATTGTTTTCGTCGTTTCACGCTTTCGTGCATTTTGAACGAATTCGTTGGAGCAGAACCCAATCCGGTTGCAGAAAGTCAGTTCGATGAGCATCCTCGCGAGGGGGCGCCACTGGCGTTGTAAAAAACTTAAGTACACGTAGAGTACGTGACCCAGGATTTGCACTTGGTATTTAAGCTTACATCTTCCCTTATTGGTTGAGCTAAGATGCATTGTTCGACACAAAGATGGTTTGGTCAAGTTTGCTTGAAAGAGACCATCGGTCAAGCCAAGTTTTCCATCCGATTTATTCCATCGTTCTTGAAAGAGTCAAGTTTGTCAACATTTTCTGGGTCAAGCCCTTGTTTTCATCCCAATGTATTCTACCTTCACGCGCTTTACTGGCTTAGCCAAACACTTGATGGATTTGGTGAAACAACAAACACGATCTATAGTTAGTACGAATGTACGGTAGTATCTCTAAAAAACTGAACAAACAAAATGAAAACAACAGTTAGTACGAATGTACTAGATGTTGTCCAATGATACCACAAAGTTAATTGCCGTGTACGTACGGCATGTTACGATTGAGCATGTTAGCAGCTTTGAACTTTTTGTACCAGAACTGGATCACAAATTTGGGTATTTAAACGAACGTTTTATAAAACAGAAATAATGACGTCATCATTTTACTACCCCCTCCCATCATTTGTCAGCATTTGGTTGACCCTTCTCCCCAGATCATGACGTAATACGTGAACGCCCCCAAACCATCAAACGTTGTCTAGTAAAAATGTACTAAGCGTTTCGCACTAACTTTGAAACTTGTCTAGCACAAACGTACCGGGTGTTGCACACTGACACCTAAAACTGTTAGGTCGAAAGTAGTCTATATTTTGCAATGAAACACTGAAAAGCTGTCTAGTACGAGCGTACTGGTCATTTGTAACACATTGCAAAATGTACAGATATGCACCAGACTTCTCTTCAGATTTTCAGCAATTGATCCCATTATTGTTGTTTTGCTAATACATGTACAAACGTGCTGGTTGTTGCACAATGATATCACAAAATGGCTGCCTGGTACAAATGTACTGGTTCGAACGTAGTTGGTGTTTCCAAACGAAACTCTGAGAAAGCTGTATAGTATACGAACATACTAGTTATTGCAAATTGCAGTACAGATTTGAATTCGGCAGTATTTCAGATTTTCAGACCTAAATTGTTTTATGTTGTTCTGCTGGCACAAACGTACTAGCTGTTGAATTAATAAAACCATTTGCTGCTAGTGCGAATGTGCTGGATGTATCAAACACTGAAACATTGAAAAGCTCTCTAGTACGAACGTGCAGGTTATTGACACATTTCCTAAATGGGCAGGCTAGATTTTAGGATTTTCAGCATTACAGTAGATTGCCCTTTGTCGTTATGCTGGCACAACTGTACTGGATGTTGCCCGACAAAACCACTGAAAGTTGTCTAGTACAAATGTCCTGTCTAGTACAAATGTCCTGTCTAGTACAACTGTACTGTCTAGATACTATCTAGTTCAAATGCATTAGGTGTTGCACAACAAAAAACAGGGAAAGTTGTCAAGTACAAATCTACTGCCTAGTAGTACTGCCTCAAACGTATTAGGTGTTGCACAACAAAACCAATGAAAGTTGTCTAGTACAAATGTGTTGTGTAGTACAAATGTAGTCTAGTACAAATGTTCTGTCTAGTACAAATGTATTTGGTGTTGTACAACAAAATCACTGAAAGTTGTCTCGTACAAATGTACTGGGTGTTGCACAACAAAATTACTAAAAGTTGTATAGTGCAAATGTGTTGTCTAGTACAAATGTACTGCCTAGTATAAATGTAGTCTAGTACAAATGTACTGCCTAGTATAAATGTAGTCTAGTACAAATGCATTTGGTGTTGCACAACAAAACCACTGGGTTAGCACACTGAAACACTGAAAAGCTGTCTAGTACGAACTAGGTATCATGCGTTGACAAATTACCACATGTGCACCTGATGGGTGCTGACCATTTCTGACCTACATGTACATGTTTTTCTTTTTTTAATTTTGCACTATGTGAATGTGGGGAAAGATGTGCGTGGGATGGGGGCGATGCTCTGAAAATCACAATTTTGCGATGATGTAATATTTGAACGTCTCCATAAAACACAAAACGTAGTCCATTCGAGTCCCACCTCACCCACAGGCGCTAATTGTTACATGGTGGTCCGCCAGGGGGCGTTCATCGCCCCCATCAGGGATCTGGTGGCCACGATCGATGGTCGACGGTTGCGCCACCTGACGTCGGTTCTTGGCGTCTTCGGTGGAAGGCGATCTCGCAGGCAGACGGCGAGGACACGAGGTTGCCGTCGGTGGGAGACTCGCTGTCGACTCCAACGTGGATTTCGCTGGGATTCTTATTGTGGAATTTTTGAAAATTTTAGAATTTTCAAAAATTTTGGATTTTTGGAAATTTGTGTCTAACGTGATCATCGTCTGTCCATCAGTTCGGTGCTCCAGCAATGCGAGGAAGACTCTTCGGTGCGATGTCCGAGCTTTGAATTTCGCGGATTTAATTCCATGTTGCGAGGGTCATGCTGGGGTCGAGCCACGCCCCCTGGCGCCACCTGCAACCCGCTTCCGTTCCTCGCCACCTGCTGCTTCCTGCTGTGCCCGCTACTTCCGCCGGAAGTCGCAGCGCCGACCATGAATCCGCTCTTCTGGATGGCCAAGGTAAACGTGTCTGACCTTTGACCCGGGGTCACGGGTCAAAGGGCACCGAGGGAGGGCGTTTCGAAAGTTAGAAGTGGTCAGTTAGGTTTTGGTGTTCACAACTTGCATCAGTGGTAAAGGGTGAAACGTGTACATGTACTTGAAGTCGATTTCTGACAAAGTTGTATGGTACAAGTTGAGAAGTTGAGACCTGTATGCCCATATGCCAATATGCCCAAAGCGAATCTTACATCGTTTCTCACTGGGTCATTTTTCAATCAACCTACAATGATCCATGACCAGTTCCTCTCAACCCACATTGGATTTTCTGCCATAGGCCATTCACCCAATTCTTGTCTACCCACAATGCATCGGTTGGTGCCCATGCCCAAAAGCACCACTTTGTAATTACAACGCCTACCCAAATTCAACGCTATTTGTCCTTTCTACCCACACGGCATTTCCAATTTCCTTTTTCCCACAATGCATCGTTTTTCATTTCCTCTCTAATCTTATGCATATCAGTGATTTCACTTGCTATCAACCCATAGGCACATGCTTACCCATGATGCAACAGTATTGGTTTATTTTTTCCCATAATGCACTATTTTCTTAGTGCTTAACTTGAGAGCAATTCATCAGTAATTTTCCTGCCCACAATGCACTTTACTTTCTAGCAACCAATAGACACGTGACTACCCATAATGCACTATCTTCCATTTCCCGTCTAAACACATTACTCTAACTTCCAATTTCCTATTTACCCAAACATACCATTCTTTTACACCCACAATGCACTATTGTGTAGTTCCTTTCTTCTCATGATGCACCACTTTCCATTCCTTGTAACCCACAATGCACTTTCCATTCTTTTAACTCACAATGCACCAGTTTTCGTTTCTTTCTACCCAGAATGCACCATTTTGTGTTTCCTTTTAACCCACAATTCACCATTTCTTTCAACCCAAACTGCACCGTTTTCACTAATTTATACCCACAATGCACCAGTTTTCATTTTCTTTCTACCCTCAATGGAAAAGTTCCTTTCTACCCACAATGCAACATTTTACACGACCACATTGTATCTTTTTAGATTTCCTTTCATCCCACAATGCAACATTTTCACTTTTCTACCGAAAATGCTTCATCTTCAATTGCCTTTCGACCCACAATGCACCACTTTACATTTCATACATAAAATTTATCACTTTAAATTTCCTTTCTACCCACAATGTACCATTTTTGTTTCACTCCTCCCATGATGCACCAGTACCTCTATTCCTCAGCAATAATTACAAGACAAACCCATTTATGTATTTGATTGTTTCCTATTATTTTTCCATTTTGTTCTCATTTTCCTTCGTGCTGATTGAAGTGGTCCAAAAGCAAACGTTATTATTTTTACAATCTTTCCTCAGCTTTTAAATCTTCCTCTCCATCCGCTCTTCACGACTACTCCAACTGGTTGAAAAACTCGATTTTTGTTTTTTCCCCAACTAAGTTACTGTAGAGGAAGAAGAGCATTATCGATTTATAGAGAGTTACAAATTCATTATGATTTTTTTCGTTTCGCCAATTTTATTTGGCTTTTTCGGTTGCCGACTTCTCGAAGATGTTCGCCACAAGACGAGTAAAACGAGCAGAAATTTAATTTTCTAACTATATAACGTATACGTGATCGCATTGATTGATTTCTTCCCAATTCCTATATGTAACCCCCTCATGATCCTTCACTCCCCCTCGCTTTCTAAGGGCTTCCCAACCTCATTTTATATCATAAATTAATTTTCTTCCGAAAATTCCATCCATCTTGCTTTCCAGCGAGAATTTCTCATATTAAAAGTCCGGTTTTTGTTTCGTCATCAACATCAGGTTATCGATTAAACTTCACACAAAAGAAAGTCAAAACCTTTCAGCCATCCTGTACATGCTCCATGGAGATCCATGGTTTATAGTGGCATTCAGATTACATTTTTGCATGCAAAACTACCCATGGTGACTACTAATTTCTGAAAACTAAATTCGCTGAGTTTTCCAAGTTTGCCAGGTTAAAAAAACATAATAGTAATAATAATAAGGTAACCCTGCAGGCGAATTTTTTTGAAAAACTATCTCAAATGGTAGTTTGAGTAAACATAACCCAATGATGGATTTTACCTACTTTCTTCGAAAAACTACCAGAAATTATGGATTTGAGGTATATTTTACATGAAATGTTTTTTGTTTGAAAATAATAATAATGAAAGAATTTTTGATGGATTTTTTTAAAAAACTAGATCACCAATAATGCAGTTTTGGACAATTATGTAAAATTCATAAATATTAATAGTGACAGAAATTAACTCCACAGATGAAACTTAAATAAAATTTACAGAAATAACTTATTTTAGATGTAATCTCACGAAAACGTTTTCCAGAAATATTAAAAATGAAAGCAACACTAACGGCAATTTTAATTAACATTAATTTGGGAGCGCAACAAGCAGGCAAAATGTTTAGAAAAACTTAATCGGAAATGCTGAATTTTAGGGTAATGGTAGAATTGATTTTCGGGCCAATAATTTTTTTTTGCTGATTTCTCAACATCATAACGAACAAACACGATACAATTTTGATACTGAAAAATTTCAGGTTTCATTTAAAAATTCCCTGAGGTTTCCAGGTTTTCCAGGTTAGTAGTCACCATGGATTTGTGTAGCACGAAATGTATTCACCAAACAATATTTATTGTTGATCTATGGAACGTGCCCTGCCCTGTCACAGTCGCAATGCGAAAGTGAGCTTCTCCTAACGGCTCGTAAGCCTGCAGTGATTGCCTGGCGGTAAGGGGCAGCTAAATAAAAATACGTTTTTAGGTTACTTTACGACCCAAATCACTTCATCCCCCATTAATAAGTAAATAAATGGACACTAATGTGGTCAGACATCAATGAAACCACCCACTGATCAACGATGTTATTTAACTTAATTCCCAGAAGGATTGTATCGAAAACATGTTCGATTCAGACTGGGAGGGCGCTGCGGTCAGGACGAAAATGATTCGTTTCCGAAAATGAAATCCGATTAAATCGGTTTGACCAAAGTCCAAAAGCCGCCATCGAATGTCCGGCGAAACAACAACAAGATGGCGCCGTTCTATTTACTCAGTTGTGCTCGACCGAAGCCTGTCCAAATCCATTTATCAGCAGCTACGCTCTTATAATCAGCGAATGCCCCATGGTCCAGATGACCAGCAGATGACCAGTGTCCACTTCACGGTCTCCTATGGAACTGGTGACGAATTTGATAAACGATTTTCTAATCAGAAATGGGATTTGATATTTCCGGATGGACTTTTTTGCCACTGGTGTCATTTCATTCCCAAGTATAACTTTTTTCACGCTGCTTCCTTGTAAGGATTCGACGTGGGGAATTGACCAGTGGTCAGCTATGTGTTTTCAGACCTTATCAGCAACTTCATGGATGAACACATTGGGGAGGGGAACGCATGCGCGTTTGTTGCCAACAGTATCTTGATCTGGCTTCTTTCGACAAGGTTTTTGTTGTTTTCAGTCAATATTTTTTTTCAAATAATGACACAATATAATCTGTGCGGAATACAATGAAAACATGAAGTTTTCGTTTGAAACTTCAAAATATTTCGTCATTTGTCCAACGTTGCTTCACGTGCGTTTCGAAAACCACTTGAGATAGCGAAGTGGTTACTTCTGTTACAATGACACTTGCCCTAGTCGTCGGAATTTCTCCTTTATTTTTAAATATTTTTATTGCTTTTATTATTTCTTGATATTTTTTTCGGTTGTTGTGTCTGAGTTGAATTGTGTCCCAAGGGGCTATCCATAAAGGACGTCCTGGAATTTACGCTATTTTTAGAAATGCAAGTCTGGTCTGATTTGGAAAACATTTTTCCTTGAGCAAAATAATTAATAATAATTTTATTTTATTTACAAAAATTCTTATCAAGATGGCCAGTTTAATATACAGGTAATTCTTACAGAAACACAGACCAGTTGTTATTAAATTTGCTGAATTACCAGAATCTCATCAGTTTTGACCAGTAAATTTACTAAAATTGATCAGAATATCATCAGTTTTTTCAGCCTACAATCACTTGTATCCAGTTTTCAATCAGTATTTCTCCACATTAAACTCGAAATTCCAAATGGCGATCTTGACGAATTCCATTGACCCTCCCCTTGTCTGCAGTGTCCGGTTTTGGAGTACAAATATAGCTGACCCCTGACCTAATAATATGATTTCTGATTAAGCAGCCCCTAATGGCCTGGCAATCACTGTTAGCCTAGAAGCCGTTAGGAGAAGCCCAATTTCTAAATTGTGTCAATGCTGGAACAGGGACTATACCGATATAAACATTATTTGCTACCCTATACAATGAACCAAATTTCCCCAAATATATGAAATTACTTCAGTTGAAATGTATGTACCCCATGTTATTTGGCATCCTTCGGTCCCATTTAAATACGCAGAAAACAAGCAAAAAAATGGATTTTCGCCAAATTGTTTTGTTTTCCCCCCTTGCCACATCCGGAATATATTCGACAGCGTGCCCTGACCCCGAAGCAGTTTTTTGCGTTATTAAATTTTCATATAAATATTTTCCCCCTGAAAGAAGAATAGGTCCATAGCCGTAAGCCCCTCGCATTTTTGGACCAAAAATAGGCAATATTTCGAGTACATTATTCTTTTAAATAGGTGGGATAAAAGCTCCCCCTGGGGGCCGTCATGGGACATTTCTTATGCATTCGCTTTTGAATATAAACATTTTTTTGAGCCTGAAAAACGCATTTGCAATTTATCGGCTTTCCATAATTTACGTGAATCTATTTTAGCCCAAACGCCCTTGCCCTATCATTCATCCAGATGCATTGGCCAGGGAAAAAACGAAGGAAAAATATCCTAACAAAGATGGGCATCCAGGGGTCCTTTGAAATGTGCCCAACAAACAATGTTTTCATAACAATCATTTGTTATGAATTTTAATGTAACAGGGGACGTTCAAATATTATGTTATCGTTTTTTTTTAAATCAAAATTTGGTTAATAATTCTTAAGTGTTTTTTTTTTAAATTCATTCGAATGCATTAGTGGTGATTTAATTTTTTTAAAGTCAAGAATAAAACTGCTGTCAATGTTATTTCTGACGTTATTACATGGTGCCAACTAATTTTTGAAAGCAAAATTTCATGATGTTTCCAGGGTTGTACTTTCATTTTCCAAGGTTCATTCCATATTTACAAACAAAAATGTGTTTACTAATGTTAATAATATGGAAAGGTCGTATGCACAATTTTCAGAGACGCGATATCCCAAACACCCATTTATGTGAAAATGTTTCAAAAATGTTAATGAAGGGCAGAAAAACAACTTACGAATGATGTGTGATCTTCAAATATATAATAATATTAACAACTTCATAGAGCCATATTTGTAAAATTTACGGAAAAAATTTATTTTTTAAAAGTTCCTTTAAATGTTTCAGAAATTTTAATTTCGAAGGGAATATTGCGTGCACGTTTAATAAAAACAAGGTAACATTAATACTGCAACCTCGTAGATTTTTCTTAACAAATAGTCACAATAAATACAAAATTAATGTTGATTCTGAAACATTTCAAATTCATGCTTCATACCAAAATTTGCAAATCAATTTCCCTGACTTTCCCTAACCAAATCCGATTAATTCCCTGACTTAACAAAAAGAAAATGTGACGTAATTAAAATTAACTTTATCCGCAACACTGCAATTAACTATATTTTTGTATTTTTCTGTCAGAAATACTAACCAAACCATCAATTGAATTTCACTGACATTTCAAGGTTTCCAGAAACGTTTTGGAAAATTACCTGAAAATTTCAAGATCAATTTTGACAGATTTGAACCGAGCAAATATACCATATGGCGAAAATTTGAGAAATTATAGATCTGATAACGAAATGATGGAATTAGTCCACAATTTTGTAAAAAGAAATAATATTAATTATTAAGAGACTGCTGTAGGCGAAATTACAAGAAATATTGGATTTTTAGTGTATTAATATTAATACGATGCGAACACTAGTGGTTGATCCCACTTGATCTCAAACAATGCATTTTTGAGGACTTCTTTGAAATATTAAAAAAATTCTTCATAATGCGTTTTTCAGGTTTTCATGGTTTTCTATGTTGGTAATCACCTTGTATTAGATTTCAGAAATTTAATGTTAAAATATTTGTTTTAGATATTTTCTAAACGCGTACAATTTTAATAATTTTCTTCAATAATGCAAATTTACTCATTTATCTACATGCATAATTCCCATATCAACCTTATCTGGTTGTTTCCAGTGTGTAGGGTGTGCCCAAAATCGGAGGGTAAAACAAATGCCTAGAGGACGCTTTTCATCCCTTCTGGTGTCAAAGCTGGAATTAATGGCAGAGATTTAAAGAAGCGAAATCAAGATTTATGCGAAGTTAATAGAAATTCTGATCACACATCTCCCGCTAGGGGTCGGGGGTGGGTTGGTCCCCCTCCACCCCCACCCACTACCTAACCGAGAGCCATCTCAACAAGGATCGGTCTGCTGCATTATCTCTTAGATAGCTAACTTATTACATTGTCAAAGGCACACACACACATTGGCAAGAAAAAAAATAAAAAATGAGGCGAAAATCGATAGGATTTTGCATGCACAGTCCATCTTGACTGAGCCCCGGCGGCCATCTTGGATTTCTGGGGAAATAAACTGTAGCTACAATGGGGGGTTTTGGAGAGGGTTAAGGTACACAAAAGTGTCAAGTGGGTTTACTCTGGTGAGGATCCGGAAGATGCGCCTCTAACTCAATTTAAATACTGAGCTTGTACACTACAATGGAGGGCAAACGAAAATGTTTTTTCCCCACCTTGAAAAGTCGATTTCGGAAAAGTTAAAAATCTTTTTTCCACTTAGAAAAGTCGATTTTGGAAAATCGGCATTTTTTGGTTTAAATCTTGTGCCATTACGAGCAATCTTAATTAACAATTGTGAATTTTTATTAAGTTATTATTGTTTTAACGCACTTTTATTGAACAATGACAAATTTATTTTCAAATGCAAATATTTAATATAATTTTATATTTATATCTTAGTGTTCAGCCCAGTGCAGCCAATTTTATACTTTTTAGTATTTCTTGCAAAAAACATGCAACTTTTGTCAAATAATATATAGCAAAGGAAGAACAAATTTCATCACTGAAATATTCCAAAAGCATTTTCATATATTTGAAATAATAAGCGCACTTAACCTTAAAAGGTGGTTTTCAACCTAAACAAATTACTTAAACTTGTGAATTTTAATGGCTTCTTGCTGTTTTTATTGCATTTTATTGAGTTACGAGTAATGCAGCCCAATGCTACATACGAAATAATGGCCAATTCCAAAACGAGTACAACGGCCCAAACCTTAACAGCTCCTTGAGGGAGGCAAACGTTACGAGCCTATCGCATTGCTGGACGCGTGTTGACCGGAAATGATCACAAAATGCGCCGAGTGGCAATTTATAAGCTGTCATGTATCCATTAGCCATTTTATGCGTCCAGAATACATTTTCCTTTCCTTTCATGTATTGAGTGATCGTAAAGTATGGCAAGTGTAACCTATGTCTTTATGTGCTGGTTACTTGCGTTACTTTCACAACACTGGGGAAACGTAACAGAGATGAAGTACGTAAAATCGCCCTTTGGCCCCTTTCCAGGCACGGACAAAGTGGTCAGCTGGCGGCCGCAAACTGGCTCAAGCCAGGAATAAACGCATTAATGACTGACCGTTGGTCATCACTCAACGTGCCACGAATAAGTCGCTGACTTACTGCTGGCTTTATTCGCGAAATCTAATGGTCAAGAACGAGCTTGAAAAATGTTTTTGCCTTTACGGTTATACAGGGTGATCATGAAGTCCTTACCCTCATCACAACATAAAAAAATAAATGAAATAAACTTTGGGAGGCCTTTTTCCAAAATTTCTTCCCTTTAATAAGGGTAAAACTTAACGAACACCCTGTATAATAAAGGTCATCTCGTGGTTACTAACGAGCCAGGTCATCTCCCAATACTGACTATACTGACTATATTGAATTCAAAACAAATAAAGTAAAAATAAAATTAAAAACATTTCAAGTTAAATTAACACTCGAACTGAGTTTATAATACTTAAGAGAACTTTCAAATTTCAATATACAAGTAGACACAATACAAACAAAAATTTAAAAAAAATCATTTTAAATTTAATTAATACTCACTATAGTGAGTATAACCTCAATTTCAAACAAATAAAGTAAAAATAAAATTTCAAAAAATTCTTAAATTTAATTAATAATCATAATAAATATACAATACTCAATTTAAAAAAATATTTTACATTTAATTAATACTCATTAGTTGAGCGTTCATTTTGAGAAACAAGTAAGTAGTCAAGGAATGCTAAGTGACCGAGAAATTACTTTTTTTTTTTTGATAAACTTCGGTATACTTTTTATACTATTTATTATACCTTTTAATATTTTTTATCATTTTTTGAGTTTAACCTAACTAATAAATATAACGTAAGATTCAGCTGCCCATAACGACCAGGCTGTCCCGGCCAGCCTACGAGCAGTTATTAGAAGCCCACTTTCCCATCATGACAATGCAAGAGCAGGAACTATACCAAACTACACCAGACATTTGATACAGGGTGAGACATAAACACGCTTACTTTACAAAAACAAAGTTTACAATAAAGGTCACAAAAATATCATTCAGCTTAGTGCATTCACCTGCAGCGCCATCTATTGGTTACTAAAGGTCGATTCTCGTAAGTGATGCCTATGACCGCAGGGCGGCAAGTCTGCATTTCAACCTCATAAAATGCAGTCAAACGAATAGTCTTTACTACCACGGTGTTATGAAATTGGGGGTAGAATATTATTTTCGCTGTTTTTTTCGCGAATTTTACAGATGAACGCTATCGGTTTTGAAAATGAAAAACATTCAATAAAAACGCATGAAAGCGTGGGGAATTCAAATGGTGGAAGTAATTTTTCTCCAGGTTACAACCACGAAAAGCAACTAAAAACATTGTAAAAAACAACGATTGCTATGCCTATGTGCGGCCCCGGAGGGTTTCTGTTGTTCTTTTCGAAACACACCGAGGCCTGACTTATCGCCTCGATAAAGCACCGTAGCGATGGCCGCAAGGGCTCCCAGAGGGCGCTCCATACCGCCTGGGGCTCTTACGTTTTGATTTATGCGCGGTTTGCGAATTAGGCCCCCTTCACACCAAATAAGTCAAATCATCTTAAGTCATGTTAAATCAGACTTGCCATGATTTAACCACTGTTT
>JAQGAF010001206.1:0-34069 GCA_034687865.1 Kryphioiulus occultus | reverse complement strand
AAAATAGATAGAACATTGTGAAGCCGGTAAAACTAATGTGGGGCCATGAAAACGAAATGGGGGTATAAACAATGGCGAAATGGAGAAATCCCGAGTCGAAATCTCTAGCAATGTGAGTTTGTAAAATATGAAGGCTCGTAAAACCGTGGCATATTAGCTCGGTTTCTTTTTCCAGTGGATTCGAGCAGCAGTGCCAAATAACTAGCCTGTAATTAGAAATTATCTGTGTCCTATGGCTGCTTCCTTTGGTGCCCTTTCACTTTTAACGGCCATCTGCCAGTAACGTAATTTCGCGAGACAAAGTGGAAATAACTGCATGGATTTGGATTATATTTGGTGCTGGAAGGAAACACTCGGATTCTGCAGATAATACTGACGGAGTGGTTGGCACATGCCAACTGACATTTAATGCCGTTCCCGTATACACACCGAAATGAAATGGGGAACGATGGGTAATTTCGACTTATGAAATGCCGACGAACGTCATAAATTCAGCGCCAACCGTAAATCCACTTTATTGCGATTCGGAAATATTAATCCTATGGATGAAATGGGGGGACGAGGACAATTTGAACATTAATGACCATCGTGGTAATGATGTATGGATGGAAAACGCCATTCAAACTAACGTGTATGAGGTGAGTGCCAGCATTGGGTGTCCATTGAACTTCACTGGCTAGATGAAGAGCAAACATTTTCACTTGATTTGCAACCTCGCAAGGCCTTATCAAAATCTACGCTGTATGCCAGCCTGAGAGCATAAAGCTGGCAATGGGCCGTTACCGCTCCAGTGTACTTTTTGGGGCAACCACCTCCTTGTGGAATCGTTTGCAGTACTTCCATGTTATGAATAAGACTTACGCGTGGGTACGTCGATTCCAGGGTTGCACGATGGTTATGCGATAATCTTCATTTAATCTTGTGCAATCCGGAAGGCAACGTGTTACACAGTGGTGAGAATTTGTGAGGATAAACCAACTGAGATCTACCGTGAAAGATGTTAAGGACAATGCAAAAGAAAATAAGCTTAGTCAATGAAGCAGCTTTCTGACGCTTATGTCTTTCGAAACTTACTGATTCACTTACTGGTGTTGCTGATTGTTGGGTGATGAGTTGAGTTGATTGAATTGAGAAGCTACTCTTTAGGTTTAAAAATTGTAGCTGTTTGAAAAGAAATCGCATGTAAGAACCATGCAATACAGATGTAATACTTGCAGACAGTGAAACAACTTTGTGACATCCTCTTCTATTGACTGAAACAACTTTGTGACCTCCTCTTTTACACAGTGAACGAATTTGGTGACATCATAACAATTAATGACGTATTGAAGCACAGCTGAGCTTATGTCATTTGGTTTTACAAATTGAGGCAGTTTGAAATTGAAGATAAATTACTTCTTGACAAGTGGTACGTTTTCATCACAGCATTGTGCCTCCTTGTGTCATCATTAGTCATCATATTCAATATCCCTTTAATAACAACAATTGTTGATGAAATAAATCTCAAATTTAACGAAATTATCGTCAATGTTATATCAGAATAATTATGGTCACAATACATTAACGCGCTGTTGGAGAACTTGGCAAAACGAGATTACATAGGATTAATTCAACCCAATTTTTTTAATCATTTGGCTTCTTCCTACAGCTATAGACGATCATTTCTTGAACATCCTCATTGATAGCAAACGCATTTATTTCATACCTTTGACTTTGGTATATTTCACTCCACCTTGATTTACATTGATAATGTTTTTGGTATTATGGTGTTAATTGCTGATGCACAGTATCTGATGAACGAATTTGTCTGGGTCGGCAATAGATATCTTGCTTTTATCTCGTACCGCAAAACGATTCTTGTATCGATGCTAACTATAAAAACAGCTTCATGAAAAAGATATTCTCTGAGCAGCTTACAAAAAGGATGCAATAGCTATCGATTTCTTACCCCTTGAATGGCTGGCGTTTATTGATTCGACCCGATTTCGGCACTTCGCTCTGTAATTGCTGTTTATCAACCTTTGATGAAGCATTATTCAACAGATTGTCTCTGATTTCTTAACAACTCAATATGGAGTAGACAGTGAGGCATTAGCCTGCGGATCTATTTTTTAATTACTACATCATCGATTAGATCCATCGAACGTGCATGTAAACATTTCAGTGACGGAACATTTGTTTGCTTCATGATTTTTTCATTAAGCATCAAAGCTAATGTCCCGATTAACGTTCGTCGGATTTATTTATTAGCTCTTTGATGCCCTTGTCCATGTTTGAGTTAACTTCATCATTATCATGATCATTGTTTACTGGGCTACCCCTTTCCCATCTAGCTCCGCGCCGCTAAATTGTATTTGAAAAACCCAAAAACACTATTTAAATTCTTCGTTTTTTCATCTACCAATGTAATAATTACCCGCTAACTTCTGTTTTACTTGAGATAAGCTGTAACGTTGTCATTTTTCACCATCTTGGGAAAACTCAATTGAGTTCTTCTTTTTTTGCAAAATAGAACATCTTCTTATTCTAGAATCTTTCGTTCTACGGTTACCATGGTTGCCACGTGGTCGTCCTCCTCGTGCATCTGCACGTGACTATTCGACCAATCATAGTTCGCACGTGATGAGCGGCAAATTTAAATTTTTTGAAATCGTACAAGTGTACATTTACATGTACATGCATTTGATTTGCTCCATAATCGTTATTTTATATCATTTAATGAATCTTAATCGTATAATTGGACTTGGTCACACGTATTGCCAGTCGTCATTTAATTATCACCTATCCAAGTGGACCGAGATGATGAATTTGCCCATTTTAAATGAAGATTTCTGTCGTTTTGCATCTTCTTCTGCATTGCATTTTCAAATCCTGAGCGAAATCTCAAGTGTTAAGGTTTTATTCAATAGCCGTGTCCGTTGCTGGGAAACCTCCAATCACAGTGTTGCTAATCATCTCGGGCTATGCGTCTTGATAGCGCCAATTGCATTTCACAACAACTTCTTTGATGTTCAACTTGAACAGAAAATTGCTGGCCACCCTTGGACTGTTTGTTTCAATGATTTCATTTGTAGTCGAGGTTTTTTTCGACATGTACCTTAATTGTGCGTTGCGTTTCGAGATGCGCAATAATGATTTTAATTTTCCGTTTCTCATTATGTGGAAAAGCGTCAATGACCGTCGCCAAGAAGGTTCAGTGCCTCTCTAGCTGTTATTGCTGTGTTCTGGATACCGGATACCAGACCAGCATCTTCGGACTAAAACCACTTCGTGATTTAGTGTCACATCCATGATGCTTGCACAGCCATATACTGGCGTGTCAACAGGTTGTATACAAATACTGACATTTTTTGAAGTTTCATTGAATTATCCAATTATACTTTTGTACTCGGTGTGGCTGAATTAATTAGACGATTTGAATTTGCTGTTGTATCAACATTTTGATAGGTGGTTAGAAAAACACACACAGATGTGTTGAGGGTTTCATATATCATTTAGTTCATGTTGTGGAGTTTTGACTTTAGGAGTTCTGGGACCCGACTTTTCTGGAAATTCTACAGGTCAGTCATTTACATAGACGTAATGATAAGTAGACGATTTGTATCGTGAAAATCAAGACTTTTGTAACGTAAATGTCCACTTCCCACATGTAATGGTAATGCATTTATAAATGCATTGTAAGGCATGCATTGGAAATTACATTTTCAAATATCTGTAGATTGAGACAAATTCTTTTTTAAATGTCTGTAGATTGAGACAATTAAGTTTCGAACTGTAAGTTACTAAATGAATTGACAAACATACTTGTATTTTAAAATGCATTTCTCCGAATGAATTTTAAGATGTATTTAAACAGTTTGTAATGCATTATGGAATGTGTGTTGGAGAATGTATTGTGTAATGCATACTGTGATGTGGTTTGTGTGCATTGGAGAATATGTTGTGTACCGCATAGTGTAATAAATTCCGTTTCTATTGAAGAATGCATTTTACAATTTATATTCCATGCATTGTACAATGTCAAAAGCTTGCTATATTTCATAATTTCAAGGTTTAAAAACTCCCAATTCTGAATTTAAAAACATAAATCATTCAATAAATAAATTATAACTGGCGATGAAATCGTTTAAAATTAAAAAAAACATCAATTTCATTTAATTTCATTCAATTTAGGTACATACTTTCAAATACATTGTGAAATACACAGTTCAGTTTATTTCATAATGCATTTTTGTTTTACATTACCAAATGTATTTCGTGTTGCGATAAAAACGACCGATGCATTTGCAATATATTTTGTAATTCGTAATGCATTTCAGACTGCATTTGAAATGCATTTTCATTCCATATATGTGAGATTTAAATGTTAATTTTGATGCTACAAATTGTTTCTGTTCATTTTTGAATATTACGATGCAAATATTCGTCCAATTCTACCCCACGATCATCCAACATTACCGAAACTGAGTGATCTGTTGTATTTTTGAAAAAAGTAGGGCTCTAGAAGTCCTAATTCGCTAACATGAACTAGATGCTATGAACTCCTCTACACCTTAGTACATAGTTATGTTTTGACTTTCAAGGTTTAAAAAAATCTCAATTCTGAATTTAAAAACATGTAAAATATACAAAAAATAATTTAAGTCGTCTAAGAAATTCAAACACCCTGTATATTTGCTATGGAAGGACAAAAGAGAGATATTTGATGTTGGTTAGTTTCTTTCAATTAAAAACAAGTTTCTTTACTCAGCAAATACACCGGAAGCTAGCTGAAAATGTCAGTATCGTCTCGAGACTGATAGTCGTATACTGCTATTTGATGTACCCAAAACCAATGAAAAATCCATTCATTGACATGGACATCATCGATGACATGAAAACAATTACTTTTACTTATTTGTTTTTTGTTGAATTGCGGAAGTTCAAGAGAGTAAATGGCTCGAAGCAGTAGTCAAAAAGTAATTTCAGCACATCACTAAATTCTTGCGCATTAATAATATACCTTGAATGAGTTGCTTTTTATTGAATTTGAAATGATAGCGTATGAATATTTGATGCTTCCAGCAATTTCGTCTGCGTCGTTATTATCTGGAAATGAGACCAATTATGTGTTCTGCTTTATTGGTCTTACTTATTTTATGACCAGTTGTAGATTGTGGTTGGCTAAATGTGGTCCTACGTCTCGTTCGTACATCGTATTAAATACTCTTTATCGAGAATCGTAGTATAATTAATACGATCATTGCCTCGTTAAAAAGGAAATCACCTAATTAGTTGTTTTACAGCATGCAATATTGGTTATCTATCAGTATTGGTACTTTAGTTCAGCCCAACAATTATGCGATCAAATTACAGTTTACATTTATATGTACATTTTCAAAGATACGTTTACAAGGATCAGTTTAAATAATTTTAAATTTTAATTCGAATTTCATTGGTTGTGGTATTGACCGCTATATCTCACATGTAAGGGTAATGTTTTGAGAAACGCATTTTAAATATGCAATGGAAAATGCATTTTAAAATGACTGTATAGATTGAGACAAATTTGAAAATGCATTGGAAAATATATTGTGTAATGCACACTGTAATGTAACCTTAGTTCGTGTGCATTTTAGAATATGCTGTGTAATGTAGTCTGTTTGCATTGAAGAATGCATTTTACAATTTATATTCCATGCATTGTAACATTTCAAAAGCCTTCCTATATTTCATAGTTTCAATTTAAGGTTGAAATAATCCCATTTCTGAATTCAAAAAAAATCTTAAATACATGTATTCACTAAAAAAATTATAACTGGCAATACATTCAACTCAATTTCATTCATTTCATTGCAGCACATATATATTCACTTTTTTATGTATGATGTTTCAAATTCATCGTGAAATACACGAGTCAGTATACTTTAAAATGCATTATAATATGTATTTGTGAAATGCAATTCTGTTTACATTACCAAATGTACATGTATTTCGTTTTGTGATAAAAACTACCAATGGATTTGTAATATATCTTGCAATTAGTAATGCATTTCACAATGCATTTGAATTGCATTTTCTTGCCGTGTGGGATTGCAGCTGCACTAATTGCATGATGTTTTTAGGGCATAAAAATGAGTAATAAAACCAACAAATATTAATGGAATTCGAGCATTAATATATTGTTATGTCAAAAAATGCAACTCAAAATTTTTTGGCAAGACAACCATACATGTACTTGGGTGAGCAATAATATTGCCAGTCAGTTCGTTCACATTTTGTTTTTCGTTGAATTGAAAGTTGTAACAAAGCTCTTCTTCAGAATTTATGTGAATTTTGCCCAACAACCAGGTTTTCCTATTTTCCATTAACAATGAGAAACAACAAGCAGTCAAGCACTATATGCAGTATGACAGAAGATCAAAAAATCGTTTGACCTTTCACCAGGAAATCGTAATTGCGTTTTCCATGGTTCTTTCAATCCTCTATATCAAACTGAGGGCAATGGTATACGTTGTCAAATCCCAAACCTCTTCAATGAGTTTTTTATTTGGCGTTTTTTAGCTTTTTCGTCAAGGATTTTTTTGTCATTATTGAGCTTTGTACGCTGTCGAATACCCTCGTATGTCTGGCTATGCAACTTCAGTTTAAATAATGCTTAACCCGCATTATTCCAGGGCTGCTAATTAGCCTGGAAAAATATGCAGACATGCACCTTAATTAATGAAAAAGATTTCTACAGGCCCTGAGTAAACATCAGACTGTTGGGCGTTTTCGATCACTAACGTGAAATTAGTTGCGTCACTCCGGGGAAATAACTTTTTTAATAATTGAAAAATCAATGCTAATCAAAATGCTGATTACTCTTTTAGTGTGCCTTGATAGTGGTTGTTAATATCAGTTCATCTTTCTCGTTTCCTTGGCGGAGCACGTTCTATTGAATTTAAGAAATTTGCAATTGAATTACTTTTGTATGAGCTTTTGAAATAATTCATGGTGTCCCCAAAGTAGTTTTCAAGGAAATCAAACTTGATTTGAAATTAAATAACAATGAAGCATGACTTTAAATAACAATTAAATTTAATCTGAAAGTATTGAGTAATGAGTTTCATTGAAACAAATGTGCTATTAAAAAATAGGTGTATTTTCTATTGTTCCTGTGATCTCTCTAATTTAAGTTCTACTGCATGTAGTAACTTGTGAGTCGTCATGGTTATAAGGCTTTTTGTATGTACCTAATGCAAACTTTCGTGATACAAGCGATATGTAAACTTTTCTGATTATACCTACAGTCCCTGCTACAAATGAGTAAATAATTCATATTTCAATCCTGCTTGTCTAGTAGACAGTAGTGATACCTGTCCTAGCTGTCTCAACATTTTTTTAATTTAATTTTTTAGTGTTTTTGTCCCGTTTTTTTTATGTATTTTGTCTTTATCCTGACCTACCTGATCTTCCAATCTACACTTGACAAAAGTGTAATTATTTTACTAGTTAGTTGAATCTAACATTAGGCAATTATGGCCAGCCTATGAGTTATTAGAAGCCCACTTACTATATTGCTAAGCAGGGACTGTATCGTATTACAGCCAACTTTCGTTTTCAGTACTATCCCACATGTAATGGTAATGCATTAAAACTGCATTATAAGACATGCATTTGAAAATACATCTTAAAATATCTGTAGATTGGGACAAATTTAGTTTCAAGCTGGGTTTACAAATATCCAAACATGCTGAATGCATTTTTAAATGTTTTAATCAGTTTATAATGCATTATGGAATGCATATTGCAGTGTATTAAATTGTGTTGGAGAAAGTACATGTATTGTGCAATGCATACTGTAATGTACTTCGTGTGCATTTAAAAATGTTTTGTGTAATGCATTTGTAATATAGTCTGTTTGCATTGTAAAATTCATTTCACAATTTATATTCCATGCATTGTAAAATGTCAAAAGACCCGATATATATTTCATAATTGCAAGGTTTAAAAAAATCCCAATTATGAATTTAAAAAACATCTAAACTATTCAATAAATCAATTAGAACTGGCAATGAAATAGTTTAAAATTCAAAACTATATCAATTTCATTCAATTCAATGCAGCACACAGCACGTTTGTAAGTATGTAGTTTCAATTTCAGTCTGAAATATACTAGTCAGTATACATGTATTTTGTAATTCATTGTAAAATGCATTAGTGAAATGCATTTTTGTTTACATTACCAAATATATTTCGTGTTGCGATAAAAACGGCCAATGCATTTTTTTTTGCAATTCTTAATGCATTTCACATTGCATTTCCTTTCCATGTGGGATGTCCATGTCCATGTTTCATTACTGGAAAAGCCTTTACCCTGATCTATATCCGTTCTTTATTTACCTAGTGTTAAATGGGGCTGGTCCATTTCCCATCTTTAATCATTGCCATAATTATTTCCTTTGACTTCAATCGTTTGTTACGTTAAACGACAATGCCTGTAATGATAGCACGTACATGTAGGTATCGTGCATCCTTCGATACTCATTGCATTTTTGTCAAGATTAAAGGAACAAATCCGCAGTGGAAAATTGAACTGTAAATGTCAATTTCTTCCTTCTATCTACAGTAGGAGAATAACGATTGCAATCAAACCCAATTTCAGCAGAGGTTTTCGTGTATAAAACCCAGCCTGTAAAATTAGTTTCTGTCTTGTCAAACACGATGTCGGTTGCCTAGAACGTGCTTTAAGACCAGCTTAAATTTCGTGTCGTTGTCGACTTTGAGACAAATGCAATGAATTTCATGTACGTCCCTCAGGAACCTAAATTAGGACGTTGGTCAGATTAGCTCGTCTTGCACTGACTCCGTTTTCTGACCACACGTAGCCTACGTATTAGACAGTAATTGAAGTGATGGAAACTCCCTTCTTGCAATTGGGACTCCCAATTCCTTCTCCACATTTAATTGGCTTTTCTGTTGCAAAGGCAATCAGTGTCTCAAACAACATTTGATCAACTTTCGAATTTTTCAATGTTTGCTCAGAAACACTCTTCTTAATTATTTACCGCCATCATTGCGTGCGAAATGCATGCAAACCGGTCTTTTATTTTCATATTCATTATGTTTTAATGCATTATTCGCGCTAATGAACTTTGAATTTGATTTGCTGTTCTCTCGTAATTTCATTGTCTCACTAATTGGGTCATCTCTTCGTAAGCACCAGTCTGGAATAATTGATGATTCAATTAACCCCCAAGTATGACTCGTATCTGCAAAATGGACTCCTTTATTAGGCTTTTTATTACAGTTGCCCGAAAATACATAGGGGAGTCTCACCGCATGATTTGAAATTTAATATCCGTAATCCAACAGGTGTCGAGTTGCTTGCCGTTGAGAATTGATCTTAAAATTTAGCTGGAATTTATAAAATCGGTGTACGAGCTATTGATTAGTGAACCAGTATGATGTTAATGTGCTGCTAAAACATTTCCCCAAAAATACTGTAGTATGTCATTGATGAGAATTGATGGCACCAGGGCGAGTCTAAGGATAAGTTCATTTCCGAAAATGTCTACAGTAGAACCTGTCTAAAATAATACTGTTGGAGCCCTTGCCTAAATGTTATTTTAGACGGGACATTATATCAGACAAGTTGAATTGCAGACATGCTATACAGCTGCAAAATAGTTTTTCAATCCAAGATAAGTTACTAGCTATTATGGGCAATATTTTAACTACATGTAGATGTACATATTCAAAGCACACCAATCTCTCACGAAAATATCTCTTACAACTTTCATTCCAAAAGCGCACTAAAACATAGTTAAACGCTGCAAGGACGATTTCAATTACACCCCCCTACCACATGGTATTCATTTACTGATAGTAGGGTACTGAGTTGAATTGAATTGAATTGAATTGAAACACCATCCATGTATATTATATATTTTAATCATAAATTATGCATGTATAATGTTACACTGGATAAAACAAGTATTGACAATTGGTGTTTTTTCACAAAAAGCGTCACAAAAACAACTTCAAAGTTAAATAATTATACAAATATCATTTAAATAGCAGCTAGTAAATAAAGTAATCGTGACACTTTCGTTTCTTTTAAATTGACATGGTTTAAAATAAACACCAAAAAAGTGAAAAACTCATGTCAAAAATGTATTGGCAATTTGAATGTTTGGCATATATCTTTGTATTTCATGTCACCAAGAGTTTCAAAACAACGAATTTATCTACATACATGTACGTTACAGTAAATCTTTCAGCATTTCCTAACCAATTTGCACAGTCTTTAACAGTGACATGCAAATCAAACGAGCTGACAATGTTAACCTATGCTTACCTCAGCAAATGTCATCTTTGCATTTTTAGTGCTCTGGGTGGTCAAGGAAATTTGTTTTAAACTCTGGAAAAGTCAGGCAAGTCCAAAATTCGAGTTGAAATTCCGTCATCTTAACGTTATGTGACGTCATCCCTAAACATGCCATGCATAAAAATTACTTTGACATTTTCTCTTTAAAATTCTCTAAGAATGGCCAAATTTAATTTTTTCTCATTGAATATTAAGTCGTTTACTAGCGATCGTTCACTTTTTATAGTTAATTAAAATCCTCCGTTGATTTATAAATAATAAATAAAGATGACAAAAATACGAAAGGTCATTCGAAGGTCAATTTGCCTCACCTGCGAATGACCTTTTGAATTGTTGCCATATTTATTTATTTTCTTATAAATCAATTGAGTACTTTAACTAAAAAAAGAGAACGATAGCTGGTAAACGACTTTATCTTGATAAGAAAAAAAATAAAATTTAGAGAAACTTTCAAGTAAATATATTGCATGGCAGGTATAGGGATGACGTCAAACTACGTCAGGATGTCGTTGGGGTTGTAGATTGTCTCAAGGAACCCTGTGTTGGATGACCCTTTGTCAAGTATAGAAAAGTAATCCTTGGTAAAGCACTATTGTATTTTCTCCAAGACTTCAATATTCAAGAATAGCATTTCTGGCTGGAATTATTGCGATCTTAACAAATGTCTCCAACTGTTGCAAGTGTTAATTTCGTCCATAGATGGCGCTGACCCCATTTATGGTCATTACCCTATTTATGACTTTTTAAACGTTCGTACTTGCGCACGTACATGTACATTATGTTATGGTCGAGTGCTTGGCTGATTGCACAAGAAACTGCTGACCAGGGAACACTCGTAGCAACACTTCTGTCCATTTCTCTCATTTCCTTCCACAGCGATATGAACGTGTTATGTGCTTTATATGGGGCAGTGATGGTCAAGCTGACCACTCATGAAGATTTCTCCGTTTGGTCAATGCGAGGAAACTTGTTGTCAATGAAAAAATGTGCTGCTGTAGTATCATCATCAAGCTGACGCAGCAAATGATTTCTGAACAGGAAGCATGATGTTGCAATGTATCCTGTAGGCGATACTTTTGCTGACCACTGCCTTTGGCCAAATTTTATCCGATTTTCTGAGGCTTCACGCTTGGTCGTCCATTTTGATTACTGCACGCTGATACTGTTTTCTTTTTTGCACCTTTGAGATTGCCTTCCCAAGAAAGTGTTTTTCTTAAATGGCCTTTGTATTGATTCCTGGTGAATGTGATAAGATACACGTGCATGAAGTCGTATCTTAAGATAAACTAGTGTTGCTTTTAAATGACATAAAGCCCTTAAGCCTCAAGCACTTGTCCTCACACAGTTTTTTCTTCATAAATAAGTGTTCGTGATTTTCGACCGTTGACCTATGGCTGTAAATGTCAGTAAATGTCAGTAAATCCTGCTTATTTTTGCACCAGATATACATAGATGGTATACGGTGTCCCAGCAATGGTGATAAACTTCGTCATTAGAGAGAAAAGTAATTAACTTCAGTAGATGAGGACCGAAAAATAATTACATCCATGATTTTTGCTGGGGGCCATCTTTGGTAGTCTTTGAGCACGTTCGGAATGCAATACTGTCTATTGGTTTCAGTCCATATATGAATTGTGTTGTCTCCATCAGTTCGTCAAATGACTCGAGTGCATGAGACTATTTTCTTCTTGTTCATTAAGGTCTTGTTGCCCAGGGCCTGTATAAAGAGATGCTGACATGGTGAAAATCCAAACGTCTTACATCCAACACAATTGCTTCATGGTTTTCTTGATGGCATTTTTTTTTCAATTCAGAAGGCAATTGTGAATGGGGAAACATTAATTTCCATAAGTATAACGTAACTTAGTACATGTAACATTACGCAATTTCGAATTCTCCATGACGATAATTAGTGTTGAAGGGTCGATGTCGATTGATGCTATTTTTGGTTTGCAACCTGTCTTGGAGACAGACATTGTTTCCGGAAGTTCACTTGAAGAAGTCTAGCTGTACACCCTACAAATAGCTGTCCTTTGTAACCATGACAGTGTTTTGTCAGCTACCATTGATTGTTTAATGCTGAGGAAGCTGATCTTGTTGAGCAGCTTACCACTTTAATTTATTAACTAATCAATTCTCACCATTAATTAATTAACCAATAATCGTTTCCTACCGTTAGTTCAACTCAAGTATTTAACTTGGAGTTTGGTGCAATCGGGTCAAATCTTTGCAATTTTGAGCTTTCTGGTAAATGTCGATCATTAGTAATTGTAGATCAGCGATGGCGACGTACAGTATGATCAAAAAGTCCTTCCCTCTGTTCAAAAAAAAGTTAAAAAATTGTTAGTTGCGAAGAATAAATTTTGGAAAAAGGCAGAACTCTTAAGGTTTTTCTAGAAGATTGGAAAGACCTTGGAAATCAGAGAAAATTTTAGAGGAAAATTTAACAAATCAACAATACATTTCACATATGGAGATCACATATTAATAATAAAATTATCAATAAAAAAAATTAAATTTCCTGTTTCCTTAAGAAAACTTGTTCAATATCCTGCTTATGAAACATGCATTATTCCTTGCAAAAATTAAAGATATTTTTAAAGCTGATAGTAGGCAGGTTTACATTTTCTTTTATTTTTTTGGTATCAGGAACGTGTTTCAACAGATATCAAATAAGTATGATCTGGTGCAAAAAATACCTACATTATAGGTTTCAGAGGGATACCTTACAGTGTACAACATTTAGAAAACCTGTTGGAAACCTACGAAATACATTAGATATAAAGGGAACATTTAAACAACCAATAATGAAACCATAAAGTACATTGGATATTAAGTGAAATTTAAAAAAAAAATGAAACCATAAAGAAGCCATCATAGGTTCCTTTTACTAGGTTGTAAATTTTTAATACCGATAAAAATACCATAAAAATACCTCGATACCTACTGGATACTGGAAATAAACTAAAATTATACTTAACATTTGTATAAGGGAATGCATGGTTTAAATAGAAGGGAAGACAAGCAATGTTACATTTATATCATTACATCAGCATATGTCGTAGTTTTGCATTTTCAGTGTTCAAGTTGGCAGAGAAACTTGATTTAAAACCTGGAAAAGTCAGTGAAGATGATAATTTCATTTCATTCCCTGTTTATTTCATTGATTTGGTACACATAGTGTGCCAAATACACAACCTTCTTTCAAAATCTGATCCTTGTTACTGTAACAGTTTTTGAAAAATTAATTTTTGTAGTGAAGCTAGAACTTCACGATATCACCCTGTGTTGTTTTCGTAGTGTTAATTCACACGCTGTAGATATGATCAGCCTAAGCAACCCTGTGGGACCCTTATAGATCTCCCGAGTGTTGCGGAAATTAATTGTAATTGCTGATAAATAAAGATAGCAGCGACGTAATAAACACATTAAAGTGGCTTAGCTTCGTGGAAATCATGTGGGGTTAATTACCAGCGAATAAATATTGTTCCGTTTTGAGTTTAGTTCGTTTAATATGCTGCTGGAGTACATTGTGTTTACTAAACCTTTGCAAGTTCATATTAAAATGACGAAAAGGATTGGTGCTTGCCCACAGTGTTGACATTTTCACGTGTATTTGTACGTTCCTAATCCCTCTGTTGGACTTTTATGAAAGCTGTCTAGACGTTGGTCGTGTGACATTTCAGTTCAGACATGACGTTAATCGCACATTTTATTAACAGCCTTTACAATTCTGGATTCTAAAATTGCTGATTGATAATTGTTTAGCACTCATCGAGCTTGCTTATCCACAGGCAATGCTGTGTTTTTGAGCTCATTTGTGGTTTTCCTATTTAAAGTGCGTGTTATGCTGGAACCAATAATGCAGGGTGTCCGTCAAGTCTGTCCATTAAAAGAATTTCCATTGGGGATGTGCATAAACTACGTCTTGCTATGTCAATGAATTTTTGATTTTGGGACCAAAAATAATAAATTAAACGTTGGCTGTCAACTGCTTGTTGATGTTATCATGGGAAAGTTTTTGCACGTTGAAAACACGTTGAATTTCGATCTACAAACAATATTTATCTAACCAATTTAAGCTGTTAAATTTTTTAGTTTTGTAGCCCATAATATTTACTTTATTGTAACTATTAAAATGTAAATTAGTCATTAAAATGGCGTTTATTTAGCATTCACCATGATACAACAGTATGTATAATTGTGAAAGAAAATAATACAATGAAAAATACAACAATCATCACAACACCTGTCCATAAAGCATTCAAAAATCCAACTAAAATTGTGCGTGTTAGCAACAGCATATTAAACTGTTTAATAAACGATTATTATTGCTCTGATTATAGTTGAGTCAAAATTAAAAGTAATAATTGTCAAATTAAATCAAACGTGTAATCTTTACATTTTATTTTATTTTACCAAAATATTAATGAATTGATGTAAATTCAAAACAGATCAGGTTTATCGTAAATGTTGATTATATGTTACAAATTAACCAATAACGAACCTTGACCAATCCATAACGTGTGCTACTTGGGAAGGTTCCACCGGACCTGGAAAACCTGGAATTTTGTGTCAGGAAAAATGGACTTTGAAAAATTCAGGGAAATTCAACAAATTAAGAATGCATTTCACAGCGACATAGGCTAGCACAGAAATCAATACATGACAAGAAATTCGGTTAAAAAAAATATAACGAAACTGTCAATTTAAAGAAAACTAATCTAAATCCTTTACATTATGTCTAAATGCTTACAACTGATATGATTCTATCATTGAATATGGTAAATTTTATACAACATTTGAAGGTGATATCTCATAGCTATTAGATTCTATAAGATTTCTATTAGAAACTAGTTTTTTAAAAATTCATTTTTATATTGAGGGTTGTCATTTATGGTCATCCTGTATGTTATGTCCAAATGCATACAAACGATATGATTTTATCATTGAATATGCTTTATTTTATGCAGCATTTGAAGGTGATATCTGATAGCTATTAGATTCTATTAGATTTCTATTATAAACTAACAGTTTTTAAAAATTAATTTTTATAAGTCGAGGGTTTTCATTAAAGGTCATCCGGTATATTATGTCCAAATGCATTCAACTGATATGATTTTTTTAAATTGTATATTGAGGGTTGACCTTTATGGTCATCCTATACATTATGTCCAAATACATACAACTGATATGATTTTGTCATTGAATTTGCTGTATTTTATGCAGCATTTGAAGTTGATATCTGATAGTTCGTCTTTATGATTTGTTTGTTCGTCTGACTCCATAACGTACATGTACTTGAATAAGTAAACCTTTCTCCAGTTTTGTTATGTATGTAGCTAGATATTCACGAAGGTTGTGTTGTAATGTTTACTGAGTAATTGGGTTCACGTTCCAACTCCACGTGCATATATTTTTCCAATCAAAACCAATATAGCCCGTTTGCATATTTCGTCTTTCATCTTTGGATCTGCTGTTGTATACGAGTGCATATGAAATACGATAGCTCGATTAACATACACACTAGATAATCGTGCACGGATCACGTAATAACACGAATAATATTGACACTCTGCGTTCATGCTTTCTTGATTTAAGATGATGTTGTGATTACGAATGGAAGCTGTTATTAATCTAGGTGCGTTGCCATGGATGGCAAGTTTGGGTAATGTCTTACGCATACAGCCTAAGGCAAATTTATGATAGTGTTACGAGAATGTGAAATTTTGCACCTTGAAATATTTTGTGTAAAATTGCTGGGGATATACACGGTGTTCACAAAGTGGTTTGCAACTTCAATTATTTGCAGCTTCAATGTACGTTATTTATCGAGGTAATCTTGTGTGTGGGCGTTGATGGAGCACTTGCATATTATTATTTTTAAAATTAATTTATTAAGGATTTGCTATAGCAAAAATATGACTGTAAATTCCAAAGTTAAATACATCAAGTCGTGCTTTTAAAATGTTTTGTTAACTAACTTTGTAAACACCCTCTACATTATTTATCAAGATAATCTTGTGGACATTCATTTGGTTTTTCAAAATGTATTTTGGAACTTAATGTATTAATTTTCTATAGCAAAAACAACATTTGTAAGCAAGTTGGGCTTTACATGCTTGTCAACAACCTTTCTATGCAAGTTGTGCCTTAAAAGGTTGTAAGCACAATGTACATTATTTATCTAGATAATCTTTTGGATTTGATGAGTCTTGCATATTATTATTTCAAAACTTCATTTGTTAATAATTTGCCGTAGCAAAAACATAATTGCAAATTCCAAAGGGTGGTGAAGTACCTTCGTAAACACCCTGTACATTATTTATCAAGATAATATTTTGGACGTTGACTTGGCTTTTCATAATATTATTTCGTAACTTAATTTATTAATTATTTGCTATAGCAAAAGCATAATTGCAAATACCAAAGAACGTAAACTACCTTTGTAAGTATGTTGTTGTGCTTTAAAATGTTGTAAACAATTTTTACAAACACTCTGTACATTGTTTCTTAAGGTAATCTTTTGGACATTGATTAGGTCTTACATATTATTTTGGAACTTGATTTATAAATAATTGACTATACAGTGTACAAAAAAATAAATAAAAAATATAAAACAAGTTGTGCCTTATAAGGTCGTAAACAACCTTTTTTAAACACCCTGTACATTGTTTACTAAGGGATTCTTGTGGACGTTGGGTAAGTCTTATTATTTTTGAACTTAATTGACACATAATTTGCTGTAGCTAAACCGATAGTTGCAAATTCCAATTGCAAGGGTTTGATGACATCTATAGATCAATCTGGTTCAAGCTTGAGTTAATGAACCGAAATTATGCTTGTGAATGAGTATAAAACGTGGTTTTGTCACCGTATAATGAAGGCAACTCTGGGGAGTCGCAATATACGAAATTCTTTAATTTTAATTAACGTAGATAGCTTTATCTATCTTTCATTCAATGATTTTGTTTTTCGTTGTAAAATACGAGCACTTAACCTTTGTTATGTAATGGTTCCATGCAGTATTTTCTTATTTTCAAACAATGGTTGCCAGCATTTGTGCTTGACTTCGACTATCCTTTCATAGTTTATCTAACCATGCTGACTATGCGTTTCTCGCAAAATTTGGCACAGATTGCCTTTAGTGCTCAATTATTTATTGGGAAGCTCATTTCGTGCAATTTTTGCTTTGAACTCAGCTACCCTTACTTCTTAGCAAAGTGTTTTGCTGTCGCTGAAATCAGCGACTTAATGTAAATGTAATTAAGACCTTGTCTGTGTTCATTTCCGGATTCACTCGGATCGGTAATTGGTAATTTACAGAGTTGCTGAAAAAACTTTTTTTTAAATCTCTCATTGTCGGTTGCGAATTTTCAGCTCGATTCTTTCCTTTTAAACTAATTATCCAGCCCGGATTTTTGATGGATTTATAATGCAGTTTTTGTCTCTATTTCAAAAAATGTATCAGTTTCGTAGTAAATCGTATTGTTTTTTAGAAACTATCAGCCAAGCGAGTGACTTACTAATTGGCAAATTTAAAATGATATCTGATATCGAAAATTATGTGTCATGCATTAATTGTAATCTAAACGCACTGGCATTGCTGTAGTATTTGCTGCATAGCATTTCTGTGAACCTGCTATAAATTATTTTTAAGATTAGAAATGCATTTCATAATCTTGAGTTTTCAATTTCAGTATTGACATTTCAAAATATTTTCCCGCATTAGGTTCTAGCTTAAATTTGGCATAGTAATTATGCTCTTGCCAACCCTTTTTTCTTTTAAATTTTAGTAATCAGATAATAATAATCGAAATAGACAAAGTTCGATGCTTTCTAATTAGAAACATCCATGCAAGCTAATATTTTATTTTCGTCTCCACAATTTTTTCTAGAGATGTGAGAATATTATAATTTTTATATTTGTAATAATCTGAAAATATAACCCTATACTTTATTAGTTGAAACATTAATATAGACGGTTTTGTGTTATTTCCAACTCCACAACAACACCCCTATTTGAACCACCAGTTTACATTATTATTTCTATTTACAAGTTCTTTTACAAGTTAAAGGAAAACATTAAAAACTAATTTTTGTCGAATTACATTTATTAATTGGGGTGAGAATAAAAATTTTTAGATTGGTAAAGGCGTTTCCTTACTCATTGCAGGCATGTGGCCAGTCTAGAAAACGTAAAGTTTATATATTGTATGAAAAATGTGAAAAATTGGGTGAAAATGACAATTTATTTGAAACATTCATTGGAAATGAATTTCACAAGAAATCCAGCTTAAAACTGAGGAATACTAATCCATTCAAGTCCTTAATTTCATAAAAAACGTACCAAAATGTGATTATTTTTGTCAGTTTTTTTTAAATTGCCTGCAACGCTCTTTTGAATACTAATTGTTTAAAGAATGTTAAAAATAAAGCATTGTCTTAAAAAATCATTTCCATGAAAATACACTTAAAATCAATCTTTGGTCGAATTAAAAAAACTTCGCCTACGGCGCTCTCTTAAACATTGTTATTAAATTTTACGCCATACAATTTTTTTAGAAAAGCAAGCTGAAATCCAGTATTCGTAGTCTAGTTTTGTTAAAATAAATCACCTATTTCGTTCTCAATATTGTTCTGTAGGTGGGTCACGTCCTGTAGTTTGAGATGCACTGTTACAGCTCTTCACATAGCTATTTTATTCAAAGATATTGGGTAAAAAATGTTAAAAAATCAGATATTTTAATGTGAAAAAATGTGAAAAAGCAGATAATTCCACGTGAAATTTTTTTTTAAAAATATCCGATTCTTCGATGTGAAAAATTGTATACCAACCAACCACATTTGCCTGTCCTTGGCATCATGCCTTTAAATTCCTTTAAATATGTTTGCATTTGAATAGACTAATATTCCAGAGGTGTAAGAAAGTTATGTTGTGCATTATGAGATTTTCATGAAAATTCATTTTTGTTTTGTTGTTGTTACGAACCTAGATGTTACTCCATATCCGTTTTCCATTCACCCTATCTTCTAAAATGTGTGATCCTTTCTCCAGTATATTGTGTTATGTGAGAGTGACTAATTTGATACATCATCCCTTGTGGTCAGACTGATCATGGTAGACTTTCTATTAAATTGAATCGACCAAGACGAATAACTATTAGATTTCAGTGTGATCGGACACCTTGACGTTTATGTGAGACTGTCATAGAGATGTTTTTTTCTTTCTTTTTCGCAAACTATATTTCCTCTTTGCTTGGGCTTCCTTCGGATCTTTTAGTGTCCTAAGCAGTAAACTGATAGACAACTCCTTAATCTGACACATGGTCGTTGGAAAGGTGTTTCTTTCTGCCATTGATGACAAGCTTTATTCTGGTATAAATCATGTACTGAAAACAGCGAAATGAAGTCTGTTTCTCTCACTCTTCACTGTCTTCACAAATTCTAAATGTTTTATTTGTCGATTTTCAGAGTGTAAAAAGGTTATTTCAATACATGGGAAGCGTTGGAAAATTTCGGATTGCTGGCAAAAATAAAACCATGCGACGTGTTAACGCATACGAGGTTATAAAACTGGTATTAAGCTTATAAAGCGCACATTTCCTCGCACTGTCTAGAAGATTTCAAGGGAATCTTATCTCTAAGGGAGTCTTTTATGTACCTGTCTGTGTTTAATGCACTCTTCTGACTAAATTTGGCAAATGCAACAGAAATTGATTAAAGAATAAAGTTGCGTTTGCATGGAAAACAAGGTACTTTGCTATAATTTTTTGGAGGTTTCAATCTTCTGAAAACTTTACTGTATACTAGGAACCCTGCTTCTGAGTAAACAAACTATGGTGTTTTAATGTGCATACAGGGTGTTTTAATGTGCATACAGGGTGACAACAGTTTCGATAAATCGTTGAGTTTTGTGTCCGACATATGATCACTGTTAATATGCAAGTATTCTGAATTCTAATTTTTGGGTTGATGGATTACACCCCCCTACCACATGGTATTCATTTACTGATTGTAGGGTACTGAGTTGAATTGAATTAAAACACAATTTTTAGGTATGAATAACTTCTCGAAATTTACTCACCTGTTGATTCTGCATTGAATTGATTTGAATCGAATCGAATCAAATTTGAAATCTAGGTCAAACCTCACTTGGTGCAGTGATTTCAGCTTCCAATGGGCGCAAATACAACCTAAAAATTGAAAAGGATAAAATGCAACAGAATTAAAATATAAAATGAACAGATTTGGAATAGAAACTATAATAAGGTACTGTTCACCTGTTTGAATTGCATGTACTACTGTGTTTGGTATTTTTTGATAGCGACGTATTGAAAAGTTACCTTGAATATGGATACGTTGATGTGTGGTCTAATGTAACTTACTAATTCAACAGAATTCAAATATAAAATGAGAACATTTAGAACAGGAACTATTCTAAAGTACTGTTCACCAGTTTTAAATGCACGTGTTTGATAATATTTGCTTTTGGTGTATTGAAATGTTACCTTGTATATGGGTAAATATAAAATCATCATATTTTAATCTTGACTATTAAAGTACTGTTCATCAGTTTTAAATACATGTGTTTGATAATTTTACTAGTGATGTATTGAAAAGTTAACTTGTATCTTATAATTTTTGCTATTGTTGGATTGAAAAATTAACTTGTATTTGAATACTTAGACGTATGTTCTAACTATGACATAAATTTAACAATACTATCAAGTATTGGGTGTGTTTAGCCCTACTTGTGTTTTTCATGTCATGAATAGCATTTTGTGTTTAAATATATTCTTGCCTGAATTTTTCAGGAAGTCACCCTGTAGGGCAAGTGCTTATGCAGAGTAAGAGTCACTTAAACGTGCTTTGCTCATATGAATTTGATCACTAAATCTACATAATTTATTGTGTCGAGTAATATGCAAATGCGTCTTGATGTTTGACTAGCACTCTTTTAGAAGATGAAATTATGTGGCAGTAGGCTGATCGTTTTTAAAAGCACATTTTGCCTTTCCAATAACATAAGAGTCTAAAAAAGTCTGTACATGAACAGAGTTCTTTATGTGTTTGTCATGCACTTGCTTATGTTTTACATTGTATGGACAACAAATGGCTCGAAGGGTTGAGCAAGTAGTGTTTAACTTTCTAACGGATCTCTTCACGTTTTACGCAAATGAAAGATCGTGCACAAGTACATTTACACGCGATAAAATGGGACGAGGCTTTACGTCATGGGTTTCACTTTATACAGGGTTCATACCGTCAAGGAAAGGCAGAGAAATGAAATGTTGTTAGGGAAAGTCAGGGAAATGTTGATATTTTGACCATGAAATCAGGGGAATTAAGGTGGAAGTCAGGGAAATTTATAATGTCTGGAAATTTGTTGTGGCACAACTATTTTGATTCCATGGTATAAGTATTTCATGAAAAGCATTAGAAAAGCTGTAGTTGTGATCTACTTTTTCTAAGAATTTCGACTGCGGCGTTTTCATTATCATTTCTTATCATTATGATTAATTTTTCTTTTGAAAAATTCTCATAAAATGCGTTATTTTATTAAAAAATTCGCTTTAGGCATTTTCGTCATTCAATTCAATTCAATTCAACTCAGTATCCTACTATCAGTAACTGAATACCGTGTGGTAGGGGGTGTACTCCATCAACCCAATTTAATTTTATGAAGAATTTTTAATATTTCAAAGAAGTCCTCAAAAAATGCTGCGTTTGAAATCAGTGGTTTCAACCCCTAGTGTTCGCATCATTATTAATATTAATACAGTAAAATCCAATATTTCTTGTATTTTTTTCAAAAATTACGCCTATGGCAGTCTCTTGATTATTAATGTTATTATTTCTTCTTACAAAATTGTAGACCAATTCCATAATTTCGTGGTCAGATCTATAATTTCTAAAATTTCCGCCATATGGTATGTTTGCTCGGATCAAATCTGTAAAAACTGTTTAGTGAAATTGTCTGGACATTTTCCGAAAATTGTCTGGAAAACCTGAAAAAGTCAGGGAAATTCAATTGAAGATTTGGCTAGTCATCCTGGCTGAAAAATATAAAAAATATAATCAATTGTAGTGTTGCAGATAAAGTTAGTTGTAATTGCATGTGACATTTTTTTTGGGAAAGTCAGGGATGTTTAGGTGCAAATTTTGGTATGAACCATGTTACAGCATTTCATTGCAAATAGACACGTAGATGGTGCCCTGTTTGCTTATGCAACTAATTATTAACCATCCAGGTTATTAACAAAAACGTTTTTTTCAATGATATTGATGTTTAACCATGTACTTACAGTTTTTTGATTTTGGTCCTGTAAATAGAAAATTTAAGTACACTGTTGTGTGTTTCACTAATCTTACCAAACCCTTCGTATTCATCGATCATCTTGAGCGCGTCTTGTTAAAATATGCAATTAAGGATTAACTTTATGACAGACATTATTGATGCTTCTTAAGGACAGAGCAGCTATTAGGAATTACAATGGACCCTATAAAAGAAAATCTTGAGTGGGATATGGCCTTATTTGTTGTCATATTTTGACGTAAGCCCTGTCTATTCTCATAGGCTGTAAAATCCTGGCCTTGGAATTAATTAGAATATCGATAAACTTTACTTAGATATATACAGGGTGTCTCGAATTTGTTATTCTAATTTAAATAGATTAAGTTCAATCTGAGACACCCTGTATGAAATTGTTGTTTCGATTCAATTCAATGCAGAATCGCTATAGGGCACATTTCTGTAACATAAAGATGTTTAAAAAACCTGGTAACTTTATCTACTTGCACGTTAATTTTGATCATAGCACACTCAGTACGTACAGGGTGTCTCGAAAATAAAATTGGTTTTATATTAAAATTCGCTCTAATTAGATTGAGCTTGATCTTATGGTGAATGGTGTGAGTGAATCATAGACATATGTTTGTTATGCCAAACTTATTTGAAAACTAGTCTCGAATTAAGCTGAATAATCATTGATTTTATATTTATGAAATTATATTCTCACAGCGTTTTATTGAAACTGCCTCTATCTTTTATACTCGCCCTGTATATGCAGGGTGTCTCGAAATTCAAATTGGTTTTATATTGAAATTCGGTATAGTTCGATTGAGCTCGATATGACGTGAATCATAGACATTTGTTTGATATGTCAAACTTATATGAAAACTAGTCTCGGCTTAAGCTTAATGCTTTTATATTTATGAAATTATATTCTCACAGCTTTCTTTTTTGCAGTAATTAATGTGCAATAAAGTGGTCTAATTCGTCCTGATGATTTTTTCATAGTTTTAATGTTATCACGGAGATAATCCACAGAAGAAATAATTGTTGTGATCATAGGTTGAATACAAAATTAAGTGTTTTATTGGAACTGCTGTAATGTTTATACACATCCTGTACATGCAGGGTGTCTCGAAATTCAAATTGGTTTTACATTGAAATTCGGTTTGTCAAACATATTTGAAAACTAGTCTCGAATTAAGCTAAATTATGTTTTGTGTCCATGTAATCCATGCTTTTATATTTATTAAATGATATTCAAAATATTTTTGCCATACTTAATGTGCATTCAGGTGGTATAATCCGTCCTGATGATTTTTTCATATTTTTAATGTTATCAGTAATTCACAGAGAATATAAGTCCTTGCTTTTATATGGTTGTGATGAACTAACTTAAACACATCAAACACATCCATTTCAGCATCATCGATTTTAGTTCAGTAGGATAAAGTATCTTTCTGGAAGTCCATTTCCTTGATGCTGTGCTCTTCAACACTCATTTTCACATCCAGTTACCTTCATTCAACGTGACTACTCAGTTAAAAGTGACTTCTGATGTGTCAAATGCACCTAAGATGGATGTGTTTGTTTTAGCTATACAGTAGCTTGCTATAGACATTTTGTTGACTAGTTTGGCTTTCTTTCAAATATACGACTATGTTTTAGGTTTAGTTCTTATCAAGCAATATTTGATGTGATTTAATCGATGGTGGATATGATGAAAACAGACTTACTCGTTCACTGTCTATTTTTGCTAGTCTTTGAAAATAGTTTTCAACGAGCTTTTCTTCTAAGTCAATTTCAGTTTCGCTGGTTTTAGTTGCATTAAAGATCCATCAGACGTGATCTTACGTAGTTGTGGATGTATGAGACAAGATTAATAAAATATCGCATGAGAAAGCCTGTCTCGACATACTTTCTCAATTACTTGGCTTTTTTATTTCACAAATTATCGTTGTTGTATAGACTTTCAAGTTTTGACGTTAAGAAATTACCCAATTACCCATGAGTGAAGAGATTTACATGTACATAGTGTGTGAAGCTGAGAAGGTTTACAGTCAGTTTGTAAAAAATGCTCTCAGACAGAATGTGATACCGTCTTCAGCATCAAGGCGTTGGGAAGATCTTATGTTACAATTTTGAATGCATTTCTTGTCATAAACATATAGCAGTGTACAACTATTTTGAGGATACACAATATTCCCTGTATTACAACTTTTGGACATTGCTGAAAAGAAATAATAAATTTAAACAAAAATGTAAACATAACCCTTTTTAAAACAGAGTGATTTCCTAACATGTTTTCCTAAGACGAATAATTTTTATATAAGAAAATATTTTGAATTTATCTCAATTTATCAATTGTGGCTTCCATTTGAAAATACGTTTTAAAATAACTTGCAAATATAAATGCGAGTTGTGTCAAACTTGTACTTTGGCAGTATATTTTCCTCGATGTGAATATAATGTACAGGGTTCCCCCAAAACTGAGAAACCTGGAATTTTCAGAAAAATTAGAACGACATGGAATAGTCGGGGAAAAGTTATTCATTTTTGAAAAAGTCAGCAAAACGTTATTCATTTTTGAAAAAGCCAGCGAAAAGTTATTCATTTCAGAAAAAATCAGGGAAAAGCTATTTATTTTTGAACAAGTGGGGGAAACGAGAAAAAGCTATTTATTTTTGAAAAAGTCAGAGGAAAGTTATTTATTTTTAAAAAAGTCAAGGAAATTCAACATTGAATTTGCTTTCACGTAGCTAGTAATTAGTCATGTCATTAGAAGCTCAGAAAATCAAGCTTATAATTGCAGCAAGCATTTAAATATGGAAGAAATCAATAATGAAATTGTTAACAAATCTTACCTAAATTTGCTGTTTTCTTTTGCAAATTTTTATTCTATCTCAATTCATTTCAGTAAATCGCGTATTTATGTATGAACAGCAATAACATATGCCAATGCATTTGTCATATTCTTGCATATTTTTGAATTTTCATTCAATTTTTGGGAAAATGCATCAAAACGTTAAACTTCAGGGAATTTAAATTTACTTTCTAGGAGAACCCTGTTGTCATTTCCTTGCATTTCAGCTTAACATTATTTTTCGAAAGCTTTCTTAATTGCATTTACATAAAAGTGCTTGTTCTCTGTCTGAGAACAGAACCCTGTATGAATATTGCATGTCACGTAAGTAGAAATTAATTAGGATCAAGTTAGTCTGCAACAATAACATTCAGTATGTTTGACTTTTGGCAATTGCCTCGTTAACAAATTGGACAATGTGTTTATCGGAAACGACCAGTCTCATTATTCACTCGGATGGACAATGGTCAAGCGAGCGTGCTGTTACACTCGAATGGTAATTGCATGCATTGAACAAAACTAGTAACATTTTAAAACCAAATTCTGCATCCCAACTTGAAAAATTAAAGGGTACGAAACGTAGGAAGACAAATGCATCAATCGATTGATTCAATCAGAAGTTAAACTGAACATTTTTTACGTTCGAGTTTGTCTGACTTACGTCTGACTATAGTACAACCTGTCTAAACTAATTCTTCTGTATTGAGAAAACCACCAGCTATTTTAAGTTACCAGAAATAACTTACCAGTTACTTTAGAAAAGTGCGTTTGTCTGTTTGCATAATTTCTGCAAGGCACTGAGAGATACCCTATAAGCAAAACGAATATTGGTAAGGAAATTGTGTTATGAAATCCATCAAGTTTTTTAAGTCCAATGTGAAGCCTTCGGGCTGCTTTTAAAATTCAACTTTATGGGGTATGGAATTTTGGTGAAAATAACCTGAAGTTAAATTCGCATGCAGATATGGCATACAGGTATTGCACTCTTAAAGAAAAATGTGCAAAAAAACATAAACTACAGTACAACCTCCAAAGATGACCACCTCTGTATGTTGAACACATTATAACTGCCAGGACGGTCACCACGATGACCTCTACATGTTGACCACCTGCACATCTTTATGCTGTATGTTGACCACTTGGACTATGACACAATAGAAATTTACCCTGTAGGTTGACCACTTGCACTATGACACACAATAATAATTTACTCTGTATGTTGACTACTTGTACTATGACACACAATGGTAATTTACTCAGTATATTGGCCACTTGGACTATTACACACAATATTAATTTACTCTGCATGTTGATCACCTGGGCTATGATACGCAACAGTAATTTATTCTCTGTATGTTGACCACTTGGGCTTTGACACACAATAGTAATTTACTCTGTATGTTGACCACTTGTACTATGACACACAATAGTAATTTATTCTCTGTATGTTGACCACTTGGACTATGACACACACAATGGCAATTTACTCAGTATATTGGCCACTTGGACTATTACACACAATAGTAATTTACTCTCTGTATGTGGACCGCTTGGACTGATACTGTATTATGAACCTTTTAATAAGATTATTCTGGAATGATTCATGAATGTTGAATGATTACTGTAAAAGTAAGTACATGCAGTACACGAAATTAAAACCCTGTGTCAGCAAAAGCCTCGTTCTATTTGTTGACCACCTCCTCATGTTGACCAGTTTGATGCAGTCCGTTGGGTGGTCAACTTACAGAGGTTCTACTGTAACCCCATTTAATACATTGATATTGCTGACTTTTCCTCGCTCCTTACTTCCCAAATGTGATCTGTTTCAATGCAAATGCATTCTCGTTGCGTTTTTATATTGGCATTGAACGAAATTATCTTTGGTTTTACTGTTTCGGTTTTCCAGCTCACTATTGGTTAACTCTTTCGGTTTTACTTCGCCTTTTTACTGCCTCGAAGGCGCCTGTATATTTGATGTGGTTATGATCTGTAAAATAGACCATGGTCTAATAGAAAATTCTAAAGCCACGGGGAATTAAGGGAATTTCATACAATAACTTTTATGCCGGAGTTTTCTCCCAAATTGACTTTTTCTCGTAGAAGCTGATTTCCATTGAAAAAAAAAATTGGTCGAAATAAGAAAGTGGGAAAATTGATTATTCAGCCAACGTTCTCAAAGTGCAATATGGAAATTGGCTGTGGGCTAACCTGAATACATCTTGCTGTCCGTTGCATTATCCGCTATGTGCAAGAAGTCGTTTATGCTTTAACAGACATTTCGACTCGGCATAATGTGCCAAGATGGTGCACGGTTTGCGAAGTGGTTTTAGTGCTACTGGCTGGGAATTGGATATTGGGCACACTTTAAGTTTGGTTATGTCACTGCTTCAAAAACGGATAATGGAATTGACCCAGACATGGAGCAAATTTGGGGCTATATGAATGTGCATGTTCTATTGTACATGTACGTGTGTATCAGCATACTGCTTGCTGTACAGTAAGCTCATGTAGGCACACTTAACCTTTACAAATATAGCTGACTATTTCTTCAAGTTACTCTTAATGCAAACAAATCCTGTTACATAAACTTCGACAAATTGCAGTACAGGTTGTTTACACGTTTTACAATTAATAATGGGACGTTTACAGGGTGTATACTGAATTATGCATTGCAAATTCGAAGACTTTTCCATGACAATTTCATGACTGCAAATTTTTTTCACCGACTGTCAGAACATGGGACCGTTCTAGTTTTATCGTCACAAAATAGCAGTTTTCGGACACATCCTCTACCTTAGTGATTATGATTATTAGTCAGTTTTTTTTTAATAAAATGAATGACAAGTGTGAAATATAAACATTACCATGAAAAGCATATGTAGGCACACTTAACAACGGGTAAAAAATTGTTTGGCTTTTCCTCAAGGTACTTTTCCTACAACAAATCCTGTTACACGAACTTCAACAAATTGCATTACAAGTTGTTTACAACTTCAAAAATTAATAATGGGACGTATACATGGTGTCATCACAAAATAATAATTTTCAGACACATCCTCCACCATAGTGATAACATGATTATTAGTGGATTTTTTTACAAAACTAATTGACAAATGGTGAATTTAAAACCGAAATTTTTATTTTGTGATTCCATGAGCCTATTGTGAATTTCATGACTTTTCCTTGACTTCAATGGTTTCCATGATTCGACGACTTTTCCATGACGTTTTCATGACTGCAATTTTTTAATAACTATTAGAACGTGGGACAGTTGATGTTTTGTCATCACAAAACAGCAATTTTCAGACACATCCTCTATCTTAGTGATAACATGATTATTAGTAATTTTTTTTAACAAAACTGATTGAGAAATGATGAATCTAAAACCGACATTTTTATGTCGTGAACCAATCAATGGCAAAAATTCCATAAACTTATAGTGAATTTCATGGTTTTTCCGTGACTTCAATGAATTTAATATCCAAATTTTTATTTTGTAAAAAACGCAAATTTCAGGTCTATTAATGTTAATGTCGTGACTTTACCATAACTTCCATGAGCTAAATTTTACTTCATGGCTTTTCCATGACTTCCATGATCATTTTTACAAAAAATTTTACAATTACTTCATGGCTTTTCCATGAATTCCATGATCATTTTTACAAAACTGAATGATAAATGATGAATTTATAATCGAAATTTTTATTACGTGAATAAATCAATTGCAAACATTCCATGGCCTTAATGTATATTTCAAGACTTTTCCATGATTTCCATTTCCTTTTTGCAATTATTGCAAATTTGAACGACAAACTATGAATTTAAAATCCAAATTTGTATTTAGTAAATGTACCAATTCCATGACTCAATGTGAATTTCATGATTTTACCATCACTTCCATGATTTTAATTTTACTTTATGGCTTTTCCGTGAATCCGTGACTTCCATGACCTGTAGTTACCATGTTAAAATTGAAATTCAGGAACACTATTTGTTATTCAATATAACACTGTAGTTTTACTGTAAGTGTCGTGCATGCCTCTAGGGGCGCACATGTCGAGTTGGTGTATCACATGGATCAAAAAATGTTACTTTTTTCATTTAAACTTCCTGTTATTATTTTTTAAATTTGTAAACATAATTTGCAAACGCACTGAATTTTTCACTGAAAATTGCTTGGCTTTCATGAAAGTACTGGTTTTCCTCAATCCTTACCTGGAAACTAATTCTGTCATGTAATCTATTCATGGTCCATGTAATCTGTATTTTTCCCAAATATTCTTCTTTTGAAAAGTTGGATTTTTGTATACTAAAATTTTGAAGGAAGTATGAGCTGTGCAGTGAGTTAGGATGATGCAAAACTGACATGTTATTATACCTCACTATAAATGGCGTACAGCAGCTAGACAAAAAAATCATAAAAAAAGTGTGATATGCAGAGTCCCTGGCTTCATTTTCTTGCTGACTGAATATGATATCCATTTCACTTTTGTGATGTTTTGAGCATGCGGGTAGTCATTCTTGCCAAAATCATGGATATTAAGATACAATACAGGTCCACAATTTTCAAAAAAATAAAAAAATAAAAATGGGAGAAGCAGAGCTGACTGTTTTTCTTTAATGTCCATCATTTTCTCTTTCTTATTATCCGTTCTTTCCTCTCTGCTGGCTCCTTATTTGAAACTTCGAGAAGCACCGACGTATTGATTCAACTTGCACATGTCCCTTTGGACAACTCCCTCTATTGTTATTTGCTTTATACTGGGCTTATGGGCCTGCATTTCTGGATCCAGTTTTCATTCCAGTAGAGCTGGAGGAAAACATTTTCATCTGCGTGATTTCGTGGTATCGTCAATGAAATCATGTAGGTCGACATGATGGACAGACCATGCTTATGGTTTTGGGATATTTTGCTTTTGTTTCAGCCTAGATGCACCGTAAACCTAACGAGTTTTTACTCCTTTTTCTTTCCAAGAAAAATTCAAGACTTCCCTAGTGGGAATTGAACATGTTGAAGACGTGCAAATTCTCCCATAAACGTATGTTGATGCTGAATTTAATATTCATGGAAATGAACATAATATGTAAATTATGGCTTTAAGATGTCGCTAGATGGCTAGATGGGCTATGGATGTGGCCTGTAGTCGATGGTGTACTTGACAATGTTGTATACAAATGTGATAGTTAAACAAATGTGATTTGTAAATGTTATGGACCAGGTTAAGGTAACATGAATGAATTATTCAAAATTGGGTTTTTTCTTTACCATTAAAGTGTAGATTATGAAGTGCCTGAAGAGATTAATCAGTGTACTTCTACTCTGAAACAGCAACAGAAATAGTTATTATTAAAATTATTTTTGTTGATGATATAACGAATATTTGACCTGAATTGGGTAAAACGTACTTCTCAGAGGTTGTTTTAGGTAACGAGGACTTTCTTGACGTGGTTTTGGGTACCTAGGTTTTTCTGAGAAGTGCTTTTTGATAACAAAGACTTTACGAGAAGTGGTTTTGAGTAGCAAGTACATTTTTGCTAATGTCGTTAAGGTGTTGAGTCGTATTATTTCAACACGGCTTAATATGTACATGTACGATGGTGATAAACATTTCAATCTAAGATGTTAATCAGTGTTTATTTAGTCTTGTGATCACTTAACAATAATTTACAAGAAATGTAATTCTGCTGCATTTACTGTCAGTTTTAATATCTCACTTCATCATTGGCATGTATGCAAGAATACATGTAAATGAACTTTAGAATTCACATATACCTCCTCGCTATTAAATCTCAGAAGAAACTAAAATATATCTAACAAATTAGCTTATTGAAACTGATTATATGGAAAGGTAATTTACTAATATAATCAAACGTATTATATCCAATGTCTTCAACCTGTAAGTTATTACTACTTCGACATGAACACGTACATGTAAATGTACTTTAGATGTACCTCCTCGCTATTAAATCTCAAAAGAAATTTTAAAAAATATATCTAACAAATTACCTTAGTGAAACTGATTGTATGGAAGGGTAATGTGCACATACTGTATAATCAATCATTAGAGTATTCTATGACTTCAACCTGTAGGTTACTATTAAATTATAGTACGATGTGTTTTCCCTTGAGTATGTAAAACCTCGAACATAAAAAAACTGATTCTAGGACGAATAAAACTTCCCAAATAACTTTTCATAAATGTAAAGGAAAACGTGCAACCAGCCTGTGAATGGATAAGATGCAAAGAGAAACAGAACTGCACTAGCTTCAAACGATATTGAATCATTTCAACATTGAGCATCAATGGGCTACTAAAACACGTACAGATAGAGAAAATCTCCCAACTTCTCCCACCAGAAACTTTCCCAAATAATGGACAAAGGATTTAAGGCGTAACAAACAGGACATCTGCTGGGATATGACGAAAAGCATTTCAGCTAAAATCCTTTTTGTTGGCTTAATAATGCGATTTGAGAAGGTGAAACTTTTTGCCAAAGGCCATGTATACATGCACGAAACACCAGAAAAAGAAATTGAAAATAAAAAAAACGAGATTTGCTAGGAAGATACAGTATATAGGAAATTTTAAAAGCAGAAAAATATCAATTTACTAGAATTAATGAGTCAGGTATACCCTGTGCAGCAGAAATAAGACGTTATGGATATGTCGTTACTATAGCAATGGGGCAAAAAACACATTAAGGGACATTATTAAACCACGGTGATGTTGTATCAGCCTTTGTTCGGCAAAAACATCGAAAACACCCTAAATAATATCACAAAGAATGTTTGCTCAGTAACGAGTCAAAAAACTGCTTATTGATCCCTCAGTGGTAGGGGTGTAGCAATTTAATAGCAAATTCTTGGTAATATATGCATGTACATATATGAACTATGTGGTTTGGTGCTTGCTTATACGTGTAACCGTAGTTACAATAACGTTTTATGATACAATGGTATGTTTTGGAAACCGAAATTTATGGGCATCTGTAATACGATATGCAATTTATTTATAATATTGCGTTTACACTATATAACAAAACTTGCTTACCAAGCAGTTTATGCATTTTAACTTGCAAAGTTATACAACTTGTTTCAAAATTAGAAGAAAACATGTTATTTAACATCTTGCAAACTTTCATTTTAACTTGCAGACTTGCACTGTAACATGCAAAATTATACAACTTGTTTGAAAATTAGAAGAAAACATGTTATTTAATATCTTGCAAACTTGTATTTGAACTTGCAGACTTGCACTTTAACTTGCAAAGTTATACAACTTGTTTGAAAATTAGAAGAAAAAATGTTATTTCATATCTTGTGGTATTGATGACCTACGTAAGCGAGTGTTATGTAACGAGTGGTACAACACAGTTTGTGTTAGTGTAAACGCACCTTTATTTAAATCGATAATCGATACAAAAACCAATGTGAAATTCCCACATGGAAAGGAAATGCACTTCTAATGTTATGTTAAATGCATTACGAATTGCAAAATATATTGCGAAAGCATTGGTCGTTTTTATCGCAACATGAAATACATTTTGTAAAGTAAACAAAAATGCATTACACAGTATTATAAACTGCATTATAAAATATCATGTATTTCACAATGTATTTGAAACTACTTACTTACAAAAATTGTGTACTGCATTGAATTGAATGAAACTGCATTGCAATATGCATTTCATAATGCATTACAAACTGCTTAAAAATACATTTTAAAATGCATTTCTTATCATGCATTTCTAAATGAATTACCATTACGTTTTGGTTGTTAAGTGGAAAACGTTGCATTTTAAGTGTTAAGTGGTAGCCCCCTCTTATGTCCAAACTAATCTCCTCTCTAAACTAATACTCTGCACCAGTCCTCAGGATATAAATTTAAACAGGTTCAACCATTTTCATAACTTTAAAAACGAATTCTGTGGGGAGCATGATGTTCGAGTAGATTTCTTAATAATTTTATACAAATGACTGCGTGTATTTATTGCATGAACTGCAAATAACAAGGTTAATTAGTCATTTGGATTCCTTGAAACTATTAAATCATGCTTAATTGCTAATTAGGCATATGTAAGATATGTTTTCCTTCAATACAATAAACATCGTTATTGGGTAATTTGGTCTAAGTAATTCGATTCCCTCAAGATGTTCAAGGTGCTCATCTGTGCCAATTCTCGTTATTACGTTATTATCAAACGAAAAGCATTAATTCTTGATTTTTATAAAGCACACTCATTAAAGTTGTAAGACGGTTATTCGTCTCTTCGAGCTTATGCCTCTGAATCTAAGCTTAGTCTTCAATTCGAAGGCTTCAGTTAACCCCTTCAGTACCCTTGGTACCAATTGAGGACATGTTTTTCAAAAAGCTCCAGCTCATTGGTCAATGCTAGAACCAATGAATTGAAAGCTTATGGCACCTCGTACGCTCGTACGCTCGTACGCGCTAATAATGCGCTAATACTACAACTATTTAAAACATTTACCTTAACGATTGCTATAATCCATCGCGTTCATGTAATCCAACCCTTGCGTCAGCATCCCCGTCTCGTTGCC
>JAQGAF010001205.1:0-34094 GCA_034687865.1 Kryphioiulus occultus | reverse complement strand
ACATGCGACATTTTTTATTTGATAAGTCAGGGAAATTAATCAGATTTGGTCAGGGAAAGTCAGGGAAATTGAGTTGCCGAGTTTGGTATGAACCATATTTGGTATCATTCATGTCTTGGGTAAATTACATGCATGTATATGTAGTTCACTTTGGATTTATACTCAACAATGTAAAACGCTGCCATGCAGATGTGAATACGCTTACAGCTGTACAACTGTACATGTTTATCCGGTTACGTTTATTTACCTGCACCATTAAGTGTAACGTAAGACATATGATGGTTATTTAAATGGCTTACAACGTTGTCAATTTTGTAGTTTATAAACCCAGCTAATTAATAGTAATGTCTGTTCCGCAAGCGGTAAGGTATTAAGTTTCTTCTCTTACTTGTCCTATTTATAATTAATGAGGCTCATGTAGTTAATTAGATGATGTCGGAATTATAAAACTCCTTAATGTCTACCTGCACCTTAATAAGCTACATGTATCTGTGCAGTATACATGTAGCTACAGTAGGTTTACTTAGATCTTAGATTTTTTAAGGCGTTTATATTTAGTGCTGAAAGAATTACATATGACTACATAATATCATACCCAAATAATGTAAAATTAACTACTTTTATACGACTTATCATAGACATTAAACATAACCACTTTAGCACGTTGTTTTACATGTTAGGACAAGTTATCTAAGTGGCAACCATTTAGTATTTTTTTTTAGTTTTAATGCCTGCTAGTAGTGGTAGTAAGGTTTTACGTTTTCCTGTCTTACTGATTTTAACAAGTCCTCATGAGTTTGATTGAACAGAATGTGCATATGAGCACGTGAGCAAATGTGCACGTGATAGATTTCCACAGGGTCACATTTCCGAATCCGCTGCAATTCCGAAATGTGGGGAATTCGTGGATTATCACTGGGTAACCCTGGCAAAGGTGGCAATTTTTGGATATCGATTTAGGTCATACATTGAATGTTGGTGCTCAAACGTAAAAAAACTGGAAACGCAATTGTATTACACATGGTACATTTAGATAAAGTCAGTAATACTATAACTGTTTATAAAGTTTTTATTTACGCGGGTTACACGGGTTTATGTTGATGTTAAATTATTTGGGCCATGTTGCTCCAATCGGTTATGGTAATTCGTTTACTAGCGCCATCTCTGGGTCATAAATGGCAACTGCGTAATTTATGTAAATTTTGACTTTAGCTTAAAATTTAGGTGGTTAATGTTTACCGCCCAAAAATTTAAATGCCTTACTCTCGATCTTCATAAACCTAGCAGTCGAACAAATGTATTGGCATAGGCATAGCTTTATTACATGATATGTGATTGAGCCCCAAAATTTGGACACCCTCAAAAATAGGGAAAATGGCGACCATCAATATCACCTTAACGAGAATGCTGTATCAGACAACAGACTTGTGTGGCAAAAGGATCGAAATGCTTACTTCTGTACACTTAGAACACGCAACATAAAGGTACACGCTATCAACCATTTAATTCACAAGTCAATATTTTGAATGACAAATGTGTGTGTGTGTGATCAGTACGTATTGACAATGAAAAGCAATTCTTCTACTTTCACAGAAATTAAAAATGAAAGCAATCATTCTGAAAACTTTTTACTCATACCATTCTCATCTTCAATTCTTTCTAACAATGTCTATATTGGAATTATTAATATTTCAGTGCTATATATAACATAAATGGGATTTAATAAATATTGTTAATGCTTCTTTATTCTAAATAGATTGAGTTAAACAATTTGACGTATGTCTCCGCTTCGAAACATTTTGATCTTGGCTTAACCTTTGGTGGACTAGAAATTGACGACCTCTTCATAATTGATGTAAGTAAGCAGTTCACAGTTGTTTTTTAATTGGGAAAAATATACCTCGTTGATTTACTAACAAGTTGGTTCTAAAGTATTTTGAAACCTCGTCCTACTCCTCCACCTTAATTCCCTCTTAGCAGACTTACAATTGGCATATTCTAAACCTTCCATTTCATGAAATTTATTCCGATTTGAACAAATATGACCCCATAATTTCAATAACTCGTCAAGTTTTCTACAGGCTGGTAGAGATTGCATATGGTTGGCTGCATTCAAAAAATTTAATCATCTATTTTTGTTGGGATAGAACAGGTTATGTCAGGATAAAGACAAAAATCACAACAAGACTAACGAATCAAAAAATCAAACACGAAAACAATAGAAACCAAAAATTTCGATAGTTAGGACAGGTTCTATTCTCTGCACTTACGAAGTTTAATGTGAAAGACTTGACACATTCAAAAAATCATATTGTTAAGCTTGTTATATTTTTAATTATTTAATGTAAGAAAAATTCTGATAAACAATAAGGCATGTCATCCCTAATTTCTCTTTCCATGCTTGATTAGATCATCCTCTTTGCTTGGGATCTGTACTCCTGCCAAATTGTTATAGCTGCAAATGCCATCTCAGCTATGAACGGTCGAGGTTGACTTTGAGGACCAATAAATGTTAAAAAAAATTTGCGGGGGCAAAATGTGGGGAGTGAATTAAGATTGGTGTCAACTAAACACGTTTAATAGCGTTTTCTCAATGATGCATTGTGTATACAAATATGGTGCTTTAACTGTATCTCACTCGTGGTGCTACAACGTTATATAACAAATTTTTGTCAGTGTTGCTTTTTCGTTTTTATGTGGTTGTTCGTGAAACTAATGTTCGTGTATTGTAGAACTGTAATTTTGTTAAATACATGTATTTATAATTGGACGGGCTTTCAAATTTAATTTTGAAATACCGGTTGATCATTAAGTCCTACCATAATTACAAGCATAACGAATCAACGCTAGTATTCGAGAGATTGTCAATTTCACCGCTCAAATAATCGAACGTTATCGAAGCGAGGATACGGCGCACGTGGTAACCATGGCAACCTTGGAACGTGAGATTCCATCCAGAAAAACTGGGGTTCTTTTCAAGATGGCGTGATATTCCAATCTCTCGCCAACTATATAGTTATAACTCAAGTAAGACGATCTGTTTATAATTTATTCATTAAAAACTTTAAGGAAGACATGCAGTGCATATCTACTGCGTAGAATTTGAAACTTGAGTTTTGAGAAACACTAAATCTACGGTATCATATGAAGGGAAATGTGGCTTTAACGGTGAGTAAATATTCCGTTCTATTGTGAACAATTAATGTCAGACAAGATAATAAGTAATGTACGCAAACATGAGTAGTCTGGAAACGTTTTCCCAATAGTATACAATTGAACGGAAGGAAATAGTGTAGGGAAATTGTTGACATGTTAGACTCGAATATGCGGTTGCTTCCAGTAACTGGGCACAGGATGCGTTCAATCGATCATACCATTTTAAATAGACAAATTAAGCAAATGTGCGATGAGACCAATTCAGCGCTTTTTACCGCAAGGCACCTTTTGGGAAATGCTTTATCAGAAAACTGATGATCCTCGAGGCTTCGTTGATCTCATTGGTATAAAACACAATGTAAGCCCTTCGTGTTTGGCACATCTAATATGAAAAGTACATCCTAATGGTAGTCTTCCTTAAGAATCTTGACAAAACGCAATTGAATTTTTATGCATTATAGAACTACTTGTATATGGAATCGCACGTTGTTTGGTTGCCATTTTTGTCACGTTCGACATCTCCTCGCGCATCAGCACGTGACTTTATTCAGCGTATCAACGCTAGTAATACGTTTGAACGGTAATAATTAATAAAACAATTTATGGCCGTGGCTGCGTTTGAATTTACCACTAAAATAACCGAGCGTTGATTCCTTGAATATACAGTAGTCATCTGCAAGACGACGTAAAATGCCAATCCCTCGCCAACTGTATGTAAAGTTTAAACTCAAGTAAGACGATCAGTAAATCGATCTCTTAATAATACATGTATAGTGTTTAAAACTTTAATGCAGACAGGCAGTGCATATGTACCATAATGTGTAGAATTTGAAACTGAGTTTTGATAAACGCTAAATCTACGGTATATCGTGAAGGGAAACATGACTTTATTGCTTCCGCTCTTTTGTAAGCTTAGTCCTATTCAGTAAATGTCATGCAAATTAATAATAAATGTACACAAAATTATCTGAAAACGTGTACATGCACAATGGTATTCAATTGAGCGAAATGAAATACATGCATTGTAGGAAAATTGTTGCCTTTCTGGTCTCGACTTAGCGGTTGATTCCTGTGACTGGACTCAGGATGACGTTAATCGGTTAAATAGACAAATATCGGTCGATCCTGCAAATGTGCGATGTGTTAAATTCAGAACTATTTAAGCGAGGCACCATTTGTAAAAGCGTTTTCGTAAAACAGATGCTCGTCGAGCTTTAGTTGATCGTAGAAGCTGTGTCTATAGAAAATTTCGGTGTTACCATGACTGAAATAATCGGAATTTTGAAGCCGTTTTATTACATGTTTTATATTCTTTGCGTGAACGTATTTCCTGCGAACTTCAACGTAGGGATTTTCTTTAAGATTGCACGAAGCTTTATAATAATTATCATGATACAGGCTTTTATCGGCATTGCTTACAGTTTATTCACTTTAACACTTTTTAAATTTCTGAAATTTCAGAAACTTCAGGATGACATTTATTTAGAAAACTATACGGATGAGGTTATTGATTTGCTATCAATTGTTCAATGTGTCATTTTTTTCATCTGCTATTTCTCCATTAAGCACAATGAAATCAAAATTAAATTACTGTACGTGAAACTGCGCACATTGCCCCATCTGGACAACTCAAAAACCGCTCTTCGAGCACTGCATATCTTTTTGCTGGCCTTGTATGCCTTTCCAAGTTTTTACTACGTAAATGGGATTATTGTTGATATTTTTGAGGATTATTTTAACCCTTTAAGTGATATAAGAGAGCTACTAAGGGATGAGAATTATAATTCGCCAACTGTTATCTGGGAAATCGTTTATAATTCGTATCTGATCACACAAGGCGTTGCCACGATGGTTACTTTGAGTTTTAGTTGCGTCATTCTTCAAGTCGTCCTAGTCGTTGTCACATACCTAGTTTTGTGTCTCAGAAAGGTCAGTTTCGCAGATGCCTCCCAAATACAGACAACGTGGAATACGCTTAATTTCCACGCCGAAATCCATTCTGTCATCAGAACACTCAATGAGGGGTTTTCTGTTGCACTTATGACTATTTTTGTATCCACACTGATCGTGAACATCTTGATGCTAACAGTAATGGTGCATCACAAGTGCTTCATCTCAACGTTTGGTATGATGTTCAACGCTATCTGCGTACTCCTTATCTTGTTGATTGTCGCTGCTTCGTACCAAATCAATACAAAGGTTAGTGTATTTCGTCATGGTGTTCGGGTCCTCCAACTTAGTAAGTATGGAAAGACTAATAATGCAGGGTATTCATAAAGGTTGTTTACAACTTTAAAAATTAATAACAGGACTTCTAATAGAAATACAGGAACATTCTTTGGTCTATATGTGGTACACTAACTCCAAATAGTTTTTGTGTTCTGCCCAATTCTACATGTTGCACCTGGAGTGGCAGTTATACGGTGTTTAATCGGAATTTCAACCCTATTCGTTGAACTTGGCTGAATTTTCCCATCAACATGGTCTATGGCAGAGTGTTTTCTGGTCGTTAATTCATGGATACCCTCACACAACAAAAAATCCTGTGATGGAATGCTAGCGGACAGAGGATATCTGGCAATTTGGCCACCTCGGCCAATCCAACGTCATTGAAAGTTAACATCCAGGATTCCTTTCACAATCTATGCCCAATATGGTGGTATGTCGAGTTATTCCATACCCTGCATAACACCCCTGGACATTTTTTGGGGGAGTATATCAAAGACAAAATGAACACAACTCCTCAGAATAAGTATCCATTATTTTAAGACCTGAATGACCAATACCATTGCCCCAATTGACGAGGATTCTGTCTTGTTCATTGGAGAGTGTTCAAAATCCTATTAAATGCCGTATACAATCCCTGCCACCAGAGGCGCACATGTCCAAGGGGACTGAACACCAAAAAAAAATGAGTTGGTGTATCACATGAACCATATTAGAAGTCCTTGTTATTAATTTCAAGTTGTAAACAACCTTTATAGACGCCCTGTATTTCGAAAATATTAGACATGATCAATGATAAAAATGATAAAATTATATGTACGCATTTCGAAAATATTTTTTTCGTATATTAGGCTAGATCCTTGTTAACTTCTTGGTGCAAAAACGTTAAAGCGAATGATGTTTCAGACAACAGGCTTGAGTGGCGAAAGCATCGAAATGCTTACTACTGTACACTCCGAAAACGCAATTTGAAGGTATACAATATATAACAAGAATGATGAAAGTGATTGTGGTTGGAAAATCGTTTTGACGAAGAAATAAATTACCCCAATTACATTATTTTACGAAAAAGAATATATATTTTTCGATTCTTTTAAATTGTCAACCAATTTTACTGAAATGAAAACTTAAAACGTTTTTAATCATATCCATCTCATCTTCAATTTTTTCTAAAGATTTCTACAGTATTTTGGAGTGCTTTGAATATTGTATAACATAAATGGTGCATTACTCAGGTTGTTAATGCTTCTTTAATTTGAATAGATTGAATTAAATCTTGTGACGTACGTATCCGAATCTAAACATTTTGATCTTGGCTTAACTCTCGGCGGACTAGAAATTGACGACCTCTTTATACTAGATGTAAGTAAGCAGTTAATGATGTGTGAAAAATATATCTGGCTGATTTATTACTAGCTAGACGTTCTTAAAACATTTTAAAACCTCCCTCTACTCCTTCCTCTTAATTCACTATAAACAGATTTAGATTGGTTTATTCCAGTAACTACCATGTCATGAACAATGTCTGTTATTTAGGAATATCGTTATTTTATTAGTTAAAAACGGCGTAAATAATCTCGGGGACACGAAAATACGTTGTTATAATAAGTTATGGAATTATGAAGGTTCAAATAGGTTTTTTTCACACCTGCTAATTTCTCTTTTTATGTTTGTGTAGGTCATCCTCTTTGCTTGGGATATCTTCTCCTGCCTAGAAGCTATGTCTAAAGAATTAAAAGTTTGATAGTGATTAAATTAATTATGAAGAATTGTGGCACAACGAACTATTTTGATTGGTTTAAGTAACTAAGAAAAGCTGTATTTGTGATCTACTTTTTCGAAAAATTTCTCCTGCGGCGTGTTCTTTAACATTTACAATTATTTCTAATGAAATATTCACTAAAATTCACAAAAAATGTGTTATTTTTTGTTTAAAAAAATTCGCCTACGGCGTTTCCATCATTGTGAATAATTTTTAGTACAAGTATTTACAAAGAAGTTCACAAACATGCGGTGTCTGCATCGAGTAATTATTACATAACATATCACCCTGGACTTTTTGCTGGGGGTATGTCAAAGATAAAGTTTATAAAGGTTCTCAGAATGGTTGTCCTTAATTTGATGACCAAACAGACCAATGCCATTGCTATATCATTCCAGATTTTTACATAATCTATTACCCGGGCTAATTTCTCTTTTCGCGCTTGTGTAGGTCATCCTATTTGTTTGGGAGATCCTCTCCTGTCTGCAATCTATATTGTCACAATTATACCTTAATAAAGATGAACTCCTGTACCAGTTTGGGGTTCAAACCCATCCCAAATGCCAGGACGAATCTCAGCACATCCAAGATTTCTTTTTCAGTTTTGTTTTTGTTTAAACTAGTCGTCTTCTCGTCCTAAGATGTGATTGCAGTGGTATTTTTCACTTAATGCCACCCCGTCCTAGGACAGGTAGACCACTATATTATGATTACTTTTTGTTGTTCATCGTATATCTCAAAATCATTCAGAATTGAGGAGTTTTGGATGGTACTGTAGATTTCTCTAGAACGTTGATGCAGTAATTCCCTGGCAAAATTATTTTTTTGTCTTAATTTTTCAATGTTGGATGCTTTCGTTGTTGCAATATTTATAGCATTCAATTCTGTATTGTGCAATCCGTAGATGTTATCTGTAAAATATGCGTGTGATAATACCTTCACGTCGTCTGTCAACGATGCCGGCTATTTACAGTATATGCATACAGTGAATGTTTATTTGCAATTTTATTCTAAGCCACAAAGCACGTTTGAAAACATTTTTCCCAATGATGCTTAAAGTTATTTAAATGGTGCAAATTAACGTTGTCTAATTTGTAGTGCTCGTTCGTGATACAACAAGTTTTGACCGTGTTTCTTTCTTGGCGAACTTTTCGTTGTTATGTTTTAGTCAAACAATTCTTTAAATCCTGTGGCATTTGTTCGTGACATGTGTGGATGTTAGTACCCTTGACCTTTGGTTGGCAAGCGTTATCTTATAAAAGTGATCGTAAAGTTAATGTTCGTCAATTGGCAAAAGTGTTTTGTTGAATTATAATATGGAATTTGTAATTGTGTATGTGATCAATCGGTTTCTGCTTTTGCAATGATCATAATAAATTATGAACTGGCATCAAGAATGAGACCGGCTCACAAATATATACATTTAAAAATACAGGGTGATCATGAAGTCATGCATGTAACTTAATTATAAACATTTACTCAGATTAGCATATTTGAATAAGAAAACAATACCATTCAGATTATCGACTTTTAAGTATATGAACTGTTTATATTGTCTACTTAGTTTTGCTAAACCACAATGGAACCGACTCGTTTTTGGAAACATCTACTATAAAAATTACTTGCCAATGGCAGTCCTATACATTTGAGATTCTTCAGAAAACACAATTGAGTTTTTTGCATTATAGAGACACAGATTCATGTAAGTAAAGTAACTTTACTTATCTATGATGGAACTTGTATATGTACTTGTATATGGAATCACACGCAGTTCTTTGGTTACCATGGTTGCCACGTTCGATATCTCTTCGCGCCACAGCACTTGACTTTATTCAACGAATCAACGTTAGTATCTGAGCGGTAGTCACTATATGACCGTTGCCTCGCTTGAATTTATCGCTAAAATACTCGAGCACGGATTGCACGAAGCTTTACAATAATAATAATCATGTTACAGGCGTTTTTCGGCATCGCTTACAGTTTATTCACTTTAACACGGTTTAAATTTGAGAATGACATTTATTTAGAATAGTATATGGATGAGTTAGAAGATTTGGTATTAATTGTTCAACTTGTCTCTTTTTTCTTCTGCTATTTCTTCATTAAGCACCACTTCAAAATTAAATTAAATTAAATCAAAATTAAATTACTGTACGTGAAACTGCGTACATTGCCCCATCTGGACAACTCAATAACCGCTCTTCGAGCTCTGAATATCTTCTTGCTTGCCTTGCATGCCTTTCCGTGTTTTTTCTCCGTAAAACGTCTTATTGATGAATTTTTTTGGATTATTTTAACCCTTTAAGTGATATTAGACAGGAACTGAGGGATGCGAATTATGATTCGTTTACTGTGATCTTGGAAATAGTCTTTGATTCGTTTCTGATCACACAAAGCGTTGCCACGATGATTATTTTGTATTTTAATTGCTACATTCTTCAAGTCGTCCTAGTCGTCGTCACATACCTAGTTTTGTGTCTCAGAAAGGTCAGTTTCACAGATGCCGCCCAAATACAGATAACGTGGAATACGCTTAGTTTCCACGCCGAAATGCATTCTGTCATCAGAACACTCAATGAGGGATTTTCTGTTGCGCTTATGACTTGTGAGCATCTTGATGCTAACATTAATGGTGCATCACAAGTGCTTCATCTTCTCGTTTGGTTTGATGTTCAACATTACCTACCTTCTCCTTATCTTGTTGATTGTCGCTGCTTCGTACCAAATCAATCATAAGGTTAGTGTATTTCATCACGGTGTTCGGGTTTAGTTTCAAACGTAATGCGGTATTAGACATGATCAATGATAAAATAATAAGTTCGCCAGTTCGGCAATATTTTTATCCATGTAATAGGCTAGATCCTTGTTAACTTCTTGGTGCAAAAACGTTATTGAGAATGCTGTGTCAGACAACAGGCTTTTGTAACGAAAGTCGAAATGCTTACATCTGTACACTCGGAAAACGCAATTTGAAGGTATCCGCTAAAGTATATAAAGTATCTTAATTTAAATTTAAATATGTAGAACGATGAACGTGACGATGATTAAAAAAACGTTTTGACGAAGAAAAAAGCATTACCCCATGACATTATTTTACGAATAAAGAATCTTTATTTGTCGATTCATTTAAATTGTCAATAAATTCGCAGAAATTAAAACTGAAAACATTCTAAAAGCGATTTTAATCGTGCACATCTCACCTTCAATTCTTTCTAAAGATTTCTTCAGTATATTGGAATGTCTTGGGTACTGCACAACATAAATGGTGCGTTGTTTAAGTTGTTAATACTTCTGAAATTTGAATATAATGAGCTAAATCTTGTGACTTACGTCTCCCCATCGAAACATTTTGATCTTAGCTTAACTCCCGGCGGACTAGAAATTGACGACCTCTTTATAATCGATGTAAGTAAGCAGTTAATAAAGTGGGAAAATAGTTCTGGCTGATTTATTACTAGCTGGATGTTCTTAAAACATCTTAAACCTCATCCTACTCCTTCCGCTTAATTCACTGCCATTTTAGATTGGCATATTCCAGTAACTGTCATTTCATGAACACTATTGTCATAAACTTATGCGTAAACATATACATATACACCCCATAATTTCATTAACTCGTCATGTTTTCTCCTGCCCCTATTGTTTTATATATCTTTACTGTTCTGTACAGCCCTGTCAAATACACAATGAGGTGGGCTTCTCCTATTGGCTCGTAAGCTGGCAGTGATTGCCTATGGTTAGATGCACCCGTATAATAAAATAACATTTTTAGATTAGGCCAGGACAGGTGCCATTCTTGTCACCTAGACAAATAGAATTGTATCAGACATTTTCCGCACATTTCAAACTGGGACTATATTGTAGATATCCTTATTTTATCTTGTGTTATTGTTTTAAGGGCGTGTTGCCTGATCCCAATACCCACTACCCCCTGCTCACCTTGTTAAACCATGTTCACCCTGCTCACCATGTTAACGCTGATGTTCCTGCTTAAAAAAGTGTTATAATCACGAACTTATTTTGCCAACATGCAGAATAGTTCGAAATATAATGCACTGTTTTTGTTTTGTTTTACGTGAATATTTACGCCGTTTTTTAAATAATAAAATAACGATATCCCTGAATAACAGATACGTGAGGAATGCGAAATTGGGAGTTGCCCTTTGCATCTGTCTCTTATTTAGGAATATCGTTATTTTATTATTTAAAAAAAACTGCGTAAATAAAAACTCGAAGTAAATAACAGTGCATTAGATTACGACCCATTCAGCATGGTGACAACGAAAATACGTTGGTTATAATTTCGTGGCTAATGGACATGCCACTCCATATTTCCATACAATCTATTACATTTGTTAATTTCTTTTTTATGTTTGCGTAGCTCATCCTCTTTGCTATGGATATCTTCTCCTGCCTAGAAGCTATGTCTAAAGATTTAAGGGTTGATGTGCATTAAGCTAATTGTAAAGATTGACAAAGATCCGTCGAAAAGTCCCAGGGTTTCAAACCCACGACTATCGAATGCCAGGCCGAAACAGTGTACCTCCAAGTGTTTTATCTTTTAAAATTACTTAAATGATACAAATGAACTTTGTTTAACCTTCATTTGTAGTGCAACTTCGTGTACATTTTGACCGTGATGCTTGCATGGTGAAGTTTTCGTTGTTATACAGTATTTTCGTCGTACAGTTCGTCAAATCCTGTTGCACTTGTTTCTGACATTTTGCGACAGCTAGTGTCCTTGGCTCTAGGGTGGCATGCGATATCCTATGTGGTTTTCAGTAAAATTAAGGTTAATTTTTATAAGTATTGACTGTGGTACATGTATTTTATTAAATACTTATGGATCTTTCTGTAGTGTAATATGTAATTCCTCGATATCTGCTCTTGCATTTATCAAAATAAATTACATGCCTGCAGATATGCAGGGCGATCATAAAGTCTTACCCTCATTATAAACATTTATTTTACAAAGCGTTGTTAGAGTTACAATTAATGAGCAAATTTTGGACAATGGCAAAACTCCTAATGTTTTGCCTGCTGGTACTTCATGTGATTTAAATACACGAAATAAAAAAAACTTTAGGAGATCTAATTACTTTTTCCATAATTTGGACCTTGTAACTCCAGCAATTTTTTAAATATTTTTTTTTAATTTTTGGTTGGACTTTATGATCACCTTTTATCGAGAAAGTGGTATTATATCTCTTCAATCTGTTAAATTTTCGCGGTTGATCGCCATGAAATAAAGACACGTAGCAACAACGTTGTAACAAATTAGATTCATTTATTTTCCAAATAAATGGGACAATAATATAAGTTTTACTTTAATACAAAAATACTTCTGTTTAATTTTACAAACATGCTATATTAATCTTACAAATGTACATGCGATTACGGGTCGCCTTGCCATGATGATGGAGGGGGGGGGTTGACTTGATTTGTATGTTTCAATGAATAAATGATTGATGATGTTGTTGGCAATGTTAGACTTTAAGAATCTTAAACTAATCTTTGTTGCATAGTTCATTGGCGATTCATTCTTGAATTTATGTCAGCTGTATCTGCACTTTTAATATCCCTGAAATATAATTTAAAAAACCCAATGAGGCTACTTTTCGTAAACATTTTTTAACGTATTGATATGCTTTCATCAAAATCTTGTCAAGCTACCTTGTTATTATAAGCTCCTCCTGCACGAAATGTTTCCACGTTAACGTTGACGTAGGATCCCTTGCCGTCCTCCTTTAATTGATAGGCAGCTCCACCAGGATAACGATTAAAATTCAACTGAATATTGAAAAAAGAACAGCATGTAATTAAGTAGCTGTTTAAATTTGACAGCTGGTGCAATTATGTTGTTTGAAGTTGGAAAGTGATGAACGTGATATATCACCATATCCAGTTGGGTTGCAGATGTCTGTTTTTGTGAAAAATGATGTTTACATTGATAATGAAATCGAAATTTTTTCTTGATTTTTTTAATTTGCATGAAATTATTAGAAATTATTAAATTCAGAACTGCTCATCACAGCCAGTCTTTTAACACCATCTTCTTTTACAACCAAGCATTAGTTTTTGTAAATAGTTTAAATTTACAATTTTCAAGTGGCTTAATAGCAAACTGTGTTTTAAAATAATACTCACCAGTGCATTTTTGTACAAATATGGATCGTACGTTTCAACAGCATAGTAATATTCTGCATTGTCAGGACCATAGTTGTAGGCTGGGGCTGGGGCATATTGAGCTGCTGGTGGAGAATATTCATCAGCAAAAGCTAAAGTGACCAGCACTGAAATCAAAACCTGAAAAACGATAAACTTTAAATTTAAAAAAAAAAATCCACTTGATTACTGACAGAATAAACTTTCTAGGGTAAATAATAATTTTCACGAGTCCAGAGACTAATGAAATTCATTAGCATTCATAGGGGTTGCCCTTTTAAATCACAAAACGTGTTACCACACCTCCTTGATACATTTTTTTTATAAGAGCTTTCATGTTCGATTGAACTGTTTTTATTTGTCTGAAAATTTTCCATTTTATGTGTTTTAAGGTCAGATGGCAGATTTGCATTTAAAAAGAGCATCGAAACCGGGACGACCACAACTCTGAAATTATAATTTGCCCAAGAAACGTGGTTAGAAGTTAGGAGAAAATTAAGGCTGGAGTATAGCAAAACGAAACATGTTTTTTGGATGTTATGATAAACACGGAGAGATTTAAACAATTATGTATCAAGATAACACAACCCAATGCAGCGACTATTTATTGGAGTCAGTTTATGGCCATTACAAACACTTAATTAAAATTCATAATTACAATATAACTTAAGTAATTATGAAACCGCAGTTCTAAACAATAGATCCCAAAAGTACTAAATTAAGTACTAAATATTTGATTAGCTTTTCCAAAATAGGTTCAAACAATTAAACTTAAATGCAGTATGTAATAAAGCTAGACCCTAATTTCACTGTTTTTATATTACATCGAGTGATTGAACTGTCAGTTATGCAAATTTCTTGCTATCAACAAATCATCGGCACTTTGTCATGGGTAATAGGATACTTGCAGCATCTCTCAATATATAAAAGCCTTTCTTAAGCTTTAATTATACACGTGGGCGCTTTCGTGTTACATTTTTAACCAAGAATATTGCTTTAGTGGCAATTCTGCCCTGCTTACTGGCCAATAAAAGTCAAACAAATTAATAGGCTGACATTATTAAGTACTGGCTTCGTGCGCATTTCAATGAGGAAATTATGTTTTTTTAATACATTTTTATCGCTTTGACCAGTTACACTAACCAGTTAAATTCCACTCTTATTTGACCACCAGGAAACAAGGTTTTGATAAATGAATGTTGAAACATACCACGATTTTGCAAGCCATCTCTGAAAATACAGGTATCCTAAAGTGGAGAATATCCAATGTGAAGATCAGAAGAAGATGAGTCTTCTGTATTTGAGATGTGTGACTGTATGGTTTCTATCTGTAGAGTATCGGGTTTATATAGAGTTAGGCAAGCATATTCTGCCCCCATTCAAGTCACCCCCTGGTTTCTGTGACGTTCACTTTTCCCCTTTGAAATCAGCATGTTTATGATAAAATCCAATGGGCGAGGAACATTAGAGCTAAATAAAACACATGCTCGGGACACGAGAGATTGAGCTTTTGGCGGCATACCCCCCGAAGGAATTTATTTTGCAATTATAATCCAAAACTGAACGTAATTCCTTATAAAGTATTTCGAAATTTATGTAAGCTGACCCATTTTCGTAAAAAACAATGCGAAATTTTGATTTCATTGCCAACCATGGGCGTGTGCATTGCTGTTTAGGGACAAATGCTGTTTTTTAATAAACAACGGAGGAGTATTGTACCTTTAATCGAAATAAAATCGAACACGAGACAAAAGGTGGGTCAGATGTTGTTGACTTTTGTCGACAATACGCCAGGTATGGAAATACGCTGTAAGTTCACTAACTCGAATAGGATCTTCCTTGTCCATTTTTCCCATTTTTTTCGAATCAACGAAGATTTTTTTTTCAAATGTCTGCCATGTGTCTTCATTGATTTCGATAGAAAATGTGCACTAACTTCAAAAAGTTCAAAACTCTGTAATACATATATTTTTGCACTGATTTCAATTTAACAGGGTTCACACTGTCAGGGAAAGTCAGGGAAATGAAATGTGGTCAGGGAAATCTGGACATTTTGACCATTAAGTGAGGGCATTCCGGTGGACGTCAGGGAAATTCATAATGTCTGGAAATTTATTGGGGCACAACTGATTGGTATAAGTATCTCATGAAAAGCATTGGAAATCCTGTATTTGTGATCTAAAGTACAATCTAAAATGTTGATCTAAAATGCATTATTTTTGTTAAAAATATTTCGCCTATGGCTGTCTCTTAATTATTAATATTATTATTTCTTCTTAAAAAATTGTGGACTAATTTTATCATTTCGTAATCAGTACTATAACTTCTAAAATGTCCGCCATATGGTATATTTGCTTGGATCAAAACTGTTAAAATTGTTTCTTGAAATTGTCTGGAAACTTGCCAAAACGTGTCTGGAAAACCTGGAAAAGTCAGGGAAATTCAATTGAAGATTTAGCTGGTCATCCTGACAGCAAAATACAAAAAATATTGTTAATTGTGGTGTTGCAGATAAAGTTAATTTTAATTAAATGTGGCATTTTTTGACAGGTCAGAGAAATTAATCAGATTTGGCCAGGGAAAGTCAGGAGCAGTCTACATTCATTTCGATAGAAAATGTACAATAACTTCAAAAATTTCAAAAGTCTGCAAAGTCTACAATTAGTTTGTGACACTCAAATTATTTATAAAACCTAATTTGTTGAAAATGTGTACGGTTCTATAAACAAGCAGTCATTCCTCTCTAACTGTCTTTACCCACTTATTTGCTTTACGGTCTTGTTTTTGTCGCCTATTTCGTTAAGACATTCCTTTAAAACCTACTTAAATACAAATAACCAGGCATAGAAAGACAAGAAAAAACCATGTTCCTTCAAATGTTTATTGTTCGGCATCGTCGTCCCCTTCTAATTTTATATCAAATTGGCATGGTGGATTTTTCAACGTTAGCCTGTGAAAAGAAATGGTTTAGATTCAACAGTTTGAGATTCAAGCTACATGCTTACACGTTTTATGGTCATGGGTGAAGTAAACAACAACCAACAACTTTGTATTTATTTTTGTTGAGTGAGACTTCAACTATGTGTGCCTTGACAGGTTAGCTACATGAATGTGAAACTGACAAACATACTTCACAAGCCTGACTAGGTCTGCAGCAAATTAATTAGCGACTTTGAATTCGGACATGTGTTTTTTGAACAAATTGAAAGTGACATGTCTGTGGCTTTTGTCATAGCAAACATTTGTCATACAACATTCATGTATAGGCGTACATGAATGTTTGCTATGACAAAAGCCACATATAGGGACCCGGAAATTTAGACGTGATTTTAGCGAAAACTTGGAAAATTTGCTTTTTATGTCTTTTGACTGATGATCTTGTTTATTCAAAAGCTTTTTGTCGCTGCAGTTGTTTTGATTTAATGAATGTAAATATTTATTCGTCAGTAGTTAAGATAAGTTGCAGTCATTGTACATGTATTATCTTATCAAAGTGCCTTCAGATCATAAAATTTGAGATCAGACTTCATTCAAATATTTCTTACTAAAACACTATAAGAAAAATAAAATCTAAGTAAAGGTGTACAAAGTAGGTTTTGCATAAATCCAGGTTTTTCCAGTGTAAAGCCCTGAGTTATTCAACATTTCATACTTTAGGGACAACACGAAGACAGCACACAATTAATTATTTTAAGCACTTCTCCAAAATTTATTGTAGCTGGCATTTATATTTTAAATTAATGATGAGACACATACATATTCTTTCACAAAATCATACTTGTTCCTCCAATGTTCCACCGGAACTAGAAAACCTGAAAAACCTACAACAGTTCAATTATTCTGCAATTTATATGTAACTCATTTAGGGAAGATATCAATAATGATATTGTCATATAAAAAGACATCTAAATGTGCTGTTTTCTTAATAATGGATGTTGTTGTTATATTATTTATTTATGCACATTATATTAATCAATAAGTGTACTTCACGTTTGTTTTTTGGGTTTATAACTGGAAAAGTCAGGCAAGTTGAAAACTTCATTTCTGCATGAGATAATCATGGTTTACATATTTCACGTAAATTGTTAAAACATGTGATCTTTTGAGTTTTCATTTGCACCTTCATGTTTAACAAAAATGCACACGAATATTAACATTTTCTAACATGAAAGGAGGGGGAGACATGGGCGCATTCCAAACAGACATCCAAATAATTGATATCTTTTTTGAGGCAGATTGATTGATTTTTGAGTTTACATTCTTGCACATAATTGGCGTTTAAAACGTGTTTGATGGATATTTATAATTAATTAATCAATTAATCAATTGTATCGGTTATTATTATTTCTAATAGTCATAATTTAGCCTAAGGATTTTTATAAGTTCGTTCATTGTTGCAATATTTATCTTGTCTCTAGTAAAAGTTTGGACAACCTGGCAACTTATGGACTAGTTTACAGCAATATATGTTAAGAATTAATTTGAAAAATGAACAACGCCCTATAATTTTCATTTCGTTGTGCACAGTTATCAGGGATGGAAGTTACAGATTTAGCTTCTTTTAAAAATAATAAATGTGCATGTTTGATGAAAATAAATACAGGTTGTGGTGGAACACCTAGATTGAATTTAAGCCGTTATCAACTTCTCGATTGCATTTCAAGTTTCAGATATTGTAATGAATATTCGAGGAATTTTTTGCTTTGCAGTTTGCATGCATTTCGTGCATTTCATTACAATTTGAGCTGGAAAGAGTAACAATCATGTTTTATTCTATCTGGTGAGTGATGTTGGTGAATTCTTGAACGGCTCGTGGATCCTTTACATAATTGACCAAAGACTACAAATTGCTTATTAAACTAATGGGGGAACAACATAGGTGACCCATCAAATTTAATTTTTTTATTTTTATAAGTGCACAAAAATTATGTACAATACTATCAGTTATTATATTTTCCCCCTTAATGCTAGTGATAATTTTCTAATAACCTGTTTGGTGGAAAAAATAGCATCTAAGACCAGAAATAACTGATAATCTTCACGAAAATTTGTTTTTGTGTCGATTCTGTTTTGAGCCACATAATATATTTACTCATTTAAAGTGCTAGTTACTGAAATAATTAATACTTATATTTTGATATAGTTTAGTTTTGGGTACATTAATTTCCCTCTAAGGGACTACTCATAAAAATGGCTAAAAATCCTAATACATCAATGTGAATATTTTCGTTATCCTGGTTTATGATTTACGGGTGTGGCGTACAAATTAAGACCAATTCTCCGCATACATTTGCAGCAAAAATTTGAAATTTTTATTTCAAGCTGAGAATGGAGGAAGCGAATTGGATGTTAGTGGGCAGCCCAACTTACCCAAGCACCTAAATACCTTAATACCTTTAAATTATCCTCATTTAACTGATTTTGCGATTTTACCAAGAATGGGGAAATTATAATTTTCATACATGTAGATACAGCCTGTGTTTCTATTGTTTACGTGAAAGACCTGAACAATGACTGTGCATACTTGATGCAAGTTTATGTTTTGCTCCTTCATTAAAATATTTCAGTATTCATACACTGGCGAAATAAAATTTAAATGAGGCCATGCGATGGCAATTACATTTTTATCTAAATTCACTTTCAAGACCATTTTAGGATTTAACATACCATGCAGTCATTTTATTCTGTTCATTGATGTTGAGTGTGCATTATAAGTTGAAAAAGTGTGAAAGTTTCTGAATTAGCTAGTGTACTTGAACTCCCATATAATATTGGTCAAGCTCGTCATATCTTATCATACAATTGTCAACTATTGGCTAAAATAGTGAAATTGGCATCCAAGATTTTCTTCACTATCCAAGACACCGAAGATGTTATAGTCCAGTTTAGGTTCTGAAACCATTCATGCTCATTAAAACGACATCATTTTAATTAAAAATCATTTTCTCAGTGGCATTTAGGCCAGTGGTAAGTTCATGAAATATTCACCGTGACATTCGTTAGTTGAAATTTTTTCTCCTCATTTATAAACTTTATCTTCAGGCAATTACTTTAGCTTGTATCCAATTACCCTCAAACTTCCATTTCTCACGTTTCCATATACAGCAATTAAACTAACTAGAAAAATATTAACATAATCAAAGATGTCAATTTAGCGTACGGAGTCTTATGGATTCAAGACAAGTGCATTTTTTTTTTGCTCCATGCTTCGTCTGTTGCTGGTGGTTGGTGATTTCAAAGGATTTATTTCCAATTTGATGAAACATGAATCACTTTTTTTACATTTCTGGGTAATGCAGTACATTTAGAAGTACCAACTGTCTAAAACATTGTGCAATTTATTTATTTGATGTATTAATTCAATGTGAATGATGGGGTTTTTGACTGTGTTAGAAATTGCATTGAAATTCTACTATACCGGATATCGAAATTCTTTCAAACCAAATAAATATAGTTTCAACAGATATCGTTTGTGGAGGGAAGGTCTTTGAAGCATTTCTTTTAATTTTCCTTCTTAAAATTAATACTGTAGATTCGTTGATGACTACATACAGTGTACGTGTACTTGTAATGTTTTTATTTGTTATACACTTAAAAAAGGGTGAAATCTATAAAAGGGTAGAACTTTGATTGAAAAAAATGACAATTTTTCTGTGATTTCGTTAAAATGTTTCAAATTTAATTCAATTCATCTTAGTACCTTACTGTCACTAAGTGAATACCATGTGATATGGGGTGTAATCCATCAACCCAATTTAATTTGTTAAATTAAATTTATTGTAGCTAAGGGCTGCCTTTGGCAGAGAATTCCAATTTATGATTCAAACTACGTAACAAATGTACACTGTACTTCCAACATGATCGACAGTTGTAGGGTTGATATGATTTTTATACACTTTCATGTCATATGCTTCCAAATCCAATTAATGATTTGTGGCTTAATTACAAGATTGGATTGACGCAACAGCAATTATTACATTTTTGTATATGTAATGTAGGTCAGTCATGTTTTAATGTTATTTTCCCTTAAAATCATTCAAAGTTGAATTACCTCTGATCCCAAAGTCGCATGTAAATTCGAAATATACATTAGCAAGATACTTTGATGTTAATTTTCTGACCAATTATCGACAGTTTTTGCATGTTACTTTTTCTTCACTCTGTTAATTACCAAAAAGTAGATTGCACCTGCATGTTGTAGATTTGTCCAGGACACCAATCAAGATCAGTTTCTGCATTGGAATCAAACTGGTGCCAATTAAGGTGAATTGAAATCATTCTTCGGTTCATTGTCTTTTCTTGAATAGAAACATTTACAAGTTGTACTACTTTGTTACTTACTTATTCATACCTTGTTGCCAATGCCTTTGTCAACTGCTTTCCATACATGAATTGCAGATGTGGGCAGTTGTGCTCTTTTTCTAACAGTTGAACAGTTGGAGAACGTCTAGTCAGTTGTATGACATTTTTTTTTAAATTGTGGACTTCCTTTTTTACATTTCTTTAAAAAAGGTTTGATTTTAAACGTATCACTGTGAACGAAGAATTCTCGTGTATTTTGACGTACTGACGTCATGATCCTATGATGATGTACTGTTGCTCAATTTGCTAATAAGGTCAATTCAGATAAACCTAGTTTTAGAGTTTAGGGTTGAAGAACCGACAACCCGCCTTGGGCAAAGGCGTTAGCTGCACATTTTGGTCTAATTAACTCGCTATCTGTTGGGAACAAGCCAGAAATGAAAAAAAAGCTGAAGATATTTTTCAAGGAATATACTTTTTTTAAGTAATATTTTGTTATTCACCTATGCGCAATTTAGCTGCTGCCTTCGTGTTTCATATCAACCCACCTTGATATTATGGTCAGAGAAAGTTGTTGTAAAATATCTAAAGTAGACACTTGACATCGATTAAATACTCAGTTGTAAAAGTTGATTTGCCGCATGTTGTAATCCTGTCTTGCAACCTGTTTGAATTATCACTAAAATAGAAAGTTGTGCCAAACACTTTTCCGCATTAATTGCATACCAAATTTTTGATAGTTTTCTTGTAATTTATTCTTATTACATAATCGAAGGTTCGTTGCCTAACTTTTTGATTTAGTGTTCCAGTAATACTGATAAATGTGCTGATAGTGCGTCTTATCAAACTGTCATATATTTTTAATTCGAACCTTATTTCTAAAAGTCATTAAACTTAACTCGTAATTAACTAAGATGTTTTTTAGATTGATTTTAATGTATTCTATAATTCTTGTCCGCCTGCATCTGAGATTGAAAATTAAATATAAGATCCAATCTTTGTACATTTGCGAAATGATTCATGGTTGGTAATTGGGTTAATGCTTAGATCTGTATTTTTCCTGGGCAATCAGGGTTCCCCTAGACCTGGAAAACCTGGAAACGTTAGGGCAATTCAACAAAGCAATAAATAGATTTGACATACATGTAGCTAGTTATAGGTTAGCACAAAAATCAAGCGATGTTAAGGAATTTGTTTACAATTAAAATAAATATCGCATACCATACATACCTTTTTGCATTTTCAATGGTCATGGTGGTAAGTGAAATTGGTTTTAAAACCTGGAAAAGTCGGAGAAGTTAAAAATGTCATTGAAATACGTAGCATTCGGCTATCAATCATAAGTAAGTTATCATTCTGTTCTTCGAAACTGTATGATTTGATTAGACATGCACAGTATGCAATATGATATTTTATTCGCAAGGCCTTTATGATCTAAATGTGCCTGACGTTTATTGGACTTGTAATTGATGAAAAAATATTTCAACATAAAGGATACTGTATTTGAATTACCTCCATATTAATTTACAGGTGATAACCTCATTTAGCTGCGGAATTAGTTTTTTGCTAGACACCATCCTATATATTTTATAAAAATAATCTACTCAAATTGAATACATCGTGCCAACCAACTTTTATCTATGGTCTCGTAAAATCATGAAATTTATTCGTGATCGCAACGTTATAATTGCTCTACTTTCTTTAAAGTAATTTTATTATGGTGTTAGCTTGTATCTTTTCTGAAAACTGAAAAATGAAAACTACCCAGATCGTTTACGGTACTCTAACCAGTTTGTTGGTATTATTAGTCGACCAAAACGTAACACTATAAGGCATTAATGGATTCTATACACTAATATTTATAATTAGATTTCTTGTCATTTTATTGAAGATGTCTATGTTCATATATTAGAGTCTATAATGCGCATGTTTTTATTTACCGATATCCGATTTCAAATTGCTAAATTGCGTGATACAGTATATACACAACATTAAAAAACGCCATATATAAATATTAAACAGCTGGTGAATTAGCGAGATGATCTCTGATGTTGAACTAACGAATACAACACAGTGTTTATCGTAAGAAAGTGACGCTTTGTTTCATGAAATTTGTCATTTATTTTAATATATTTTTAATATAGAAGTTTATTTACAATAGCTATTACAATGACTGTACATATAAACATAAATATAAGCATAAATTATAACACAATCTCTTTTAAGTTAGAGATACGTTACAATTTATGCTAACACATGTATGTTTATCATTATAATAAGTGATATGAACCAGATTTGATGACCATAATTGGCAATCTAATCATCAGTCATCGATCGAAGAGTGACATTATGAGTCAAAATGCAATGTAGCCTAAGACAGCAGTGCAGTCATCATGATTTTCGCAAATCATATGTGGGTAATTTATCATTATTGATGGTCAGTGTTATGATTGGTTCCTTAAAGTTGTATTTAGCATTGTGAGATAAGTTTATCCTGATTGAAATACGTTTGTAATTAATGATAACCGCCACCGCCTTTTCCATATCCTTTATCTACGTGGTTATAATCATAATATTGTTCTCCGTATCCTCCATATTTGTCTCCCCATCGAACCTGAAAGTCATTTAAAAATAAAACTTTAATTCAAGTTATTCTTCTATGGCTTTTAGCACGTGATAATGTCTTGTTTGAAATATCTGTAGTTTTGTGTATCGGTAACACAATGATTTCAAAATGTTAAATCTGATTTAGTTATAAATATATCAATATACCTCGTATACATGTATTTAGTGGTGGCTATTGTATTTTAAGCATTAAATTTCTGATTTAAAAAACTGCTAAAATTACATGAAGCTACAATAGACGATATTGTATTGATTACCCGATATTCTCGTTCTTAAAACTTGTTCGATTATATTTTTTTTTGTTAAATTACTTTTACCTTGGTTTTAAAATTGTGACCCTTTCCAACTTCATGTCTTTCTTGAAAATGATAGGGGTTTCCTCTTTTATATCCAAATTCCCAAGCACCGTAATATGGCACTGATGCATACCTGATAGTATTCGAAATAAAATTAATGAATATTCAATTTAGAAACCAACATACAAAGTATGTATAGTTATTTTTGTGAAAATATGAATTCAAATACTGTAATTAGTAAAATTGTCTGTTAGTAATTATTTTCTAACTTACTGATAATTAGATCCTCCATAGCCTCCGTGACCTGTTGCTGATGTTTCCAGATCTTGTTGCTCACCACAAACAGACAGAAAAACAGCTACACATGTTACAATAAATAGTTGCGTCTCCTAGAAAGTCGAAATTATTGGATTTTTATAAGTGCTGTGATTTTTCATCAGTAGAATCACAACATTCCTATGCAATATATTTCACTATTTATAGCATTAAAACTGGACGATTACTAAAAAGATTTTTAAAGCTTGCCCTGAATAAATGTGAATATATCATTTATAGAAAATTTAAAAATTTCTTCAAAACGTCTTAAAATATGTTATTAACATAATTGGGTGCAACTGTATCAATTTGTTATTAAAAGTTGTTCAGATAAGAACGCCTTTAAAAAGTTTAATTTTCCCTTGACATTTTGGCAGTTGAATAATTCGTTTTGAAATATTCCCTTCTGCAGCATTTAGATTTTAAATAATACAGTACAATAGGAAGTCATATATAGTTGTACACATGCAAAACAGAGTAATATCAATCTGACTTACCATCTATTTTTCTCGTTATTTCGTCGCCAATCTTTGGGATTATCTTTAATCTTTACGTTGCTCTGGGTGGTAAGGCATCAAATGATTGCATTTTTATGCATAAATTTGCCTTTTATACTTCCGAAATTTTTTTAGTAAATCAAAAAATTGCTTCGTGATGTTTCGATATATTGTCATCTGGGTCATTCGAATGGCTTGGTCGATTATTTCTCAAATACTTCCTAGACTTCCTAAGTCTTTACTGTAATTTATATTCTATGTAAAAGGTGGGATTCTCCTCGTTACTGGTACATTTGGGTGAAGTTGTAAATCAAGCGAATCATTTCTTTCAGTGAAGCATTTTATATTCGTATATGGTTGATTTGAAGGTCACTAAACTTAATATTACTGAGTTCAATAATTTTTTCTTCATGGATTGGGAAGTTTTCCCAAGAGAATATGAAAGTATTGATTCAAAAGTAATCCGATGTGTTGTTTTCATATTAAAGAATATTGTTTGTATATATTCAAGATTCCACCAGTCCTGGAAAAAATGGAATTGTCAGAGAAATTCAAAAGGCCAGGAAAAGTCAGGGAAAATGGTTAACTTTTGAAACAGTCAGGGGAATTCAACTAATCGGTAATATATTTAACATATCTATATTTTATTGGTTAGCACTAAAACCAACAGATGATTTACAATTCTGTGTAAAAAAGTAATAATGAAATTGTGAAATTTTAAGTTTAAAAATATAATCCAATATGCTGTTTCATTATAAAAATGTGCGTCCTATCTCCTGCTTATGTACGATAATCAATAAATATATTATTGCATTCTTCACATTGGCCTATGTCATGTTTTTGCATTTTCTTTGATCAGGGTGTCATAGAATTTTTTTTTATAACCTTGAATAGTTTGAGAAATGTCTGGAAAATTGAAAATTGTATATCTAGGGGAACCCATCAGTTGACAAATATACGTGCAAACAATGCAACAAAATGCATCACATTAAGTTAATTGGGGAATGAAATAAAAGTAACGATTTACGATTTTGTAAGACATATCGAAATTTAAACCTATTGAGGTAAAACACCAAAGGTAGAAAAATTGTTTATCTTCTCTCTTTAATTGTCTTTTAGAAGTCTTTGAAACTGCATGAGTTATTAAAATGTTAATAGTGAGAATCTAAACCATCTTATCTAGGTGTCCTCACACAAACTTAAGCACCGCTGTACTTGCTCACAACATATATTAGGTCAGTGCGAAATATTGTGTGGGGTCCAATTAAAAGTATATAATTACATGTATAATTAGGCATAATTTGCCTTTTTTTAATGCCACATGCGAGCTTCAAAAAAAAATTCTTGCCAAAAACACCAATAAATGTCAGGTTTATTGGTTGGTCCACCAGTGCATTGCACCTGATACGCTTGAAATTTTCTTAGAAATATGGATAACAATTCATATCACACAGATCACTGACCCTTACAATTGTACATGTATTGACTGCAATCCTTGAAATATTCAAGAGATATACCATCTTACTGTTTTCGTGCTCCACTTAGATATCGTATAAACACCTACCTGTCTCTACTGATGACTATAATGAATTTCAACTGGTGGGAAAAACTTGAAACTAGATGCTGACATTTCTGTTCTCAGTAATGAAATTTCCCACCTTCTTGTGTGCATTCACGGTTTTGTTTCCGTCATGCATTAACCTGAACGTATATTTATATTCTGCACTGACCTGGATGTTGTCTAAGTACAATATTCATTGCTTCGTTAAAGTTAAAGCGCTCTAGTATAAGGTATAATTTCTATTCTTGTATAGAAACACACACACTGTCAGAAAAGCTGAAATTAAGTTAGCATTTTGGTCTCGTTATAGTGTTCATTTTTGTAACAGAATTTTGTTCACAACTTTAGGTAAGGCTGGACGATACGGTGATATCTACAGTAAGCGGTGTCCCCCCAAACCTGGAAATTCTGGAATTGTCCGGGAAATTGTAAACGTCTGGAAAATCAGGGGAAAATAGATTTTCTTTGAAAAAGTCAGGAAAATTAAACAAATCATTAATACGTTTTACACAGCGTGTTACTGGTTAACACAAAAATGAACAGATGACAAACAATTTGTAGATTAAAACATGTAGTACATGCACTGATAATAAGCAATAAATAGATCATTCGTTACATTGGCCATGTGTTTGCAGTTTCAATGTTAAGTGTGGTCAGGGAAATTAGTTTCAACTCCTGGAAAAGTCAAGGAAGTATAAAATGTAATGCCTGAGGGAATGTGATCTATAGTTTTTATACATATAGTTATAACAAACAATAAATGGAGCATTCGTGACATTGGCACGTGCCATAAGTTTGAATTTTCAGTGCAAACGGTGGTCAGGGAAATTTATCTTGACACATGAAATTGGCAGGGAAACGTCAGTGAAGGAAACTTTATTTTCATTAGTGTTATTTTACCCACACCTTAACCTGCTCAATCATATGGTATGATTTGCATATTCACAAGTATCTACACATTCAATTCATTGATATAAAGCCAACACGAAATGATGCATTTCATACAAATTTTATTCATTGACAATCGATTTTTCACATGTACATGCCATCTAGTCTACCGGTAAAGTAACGGTTCTCAAAAGTTAAGTGACCTTGCATTAATATGGGCCTCCGCCATGATGTCCATCATGGCCCCCATGTCCATAGCCATGGTCTTCTCCGTATGTCTTGGAGCCATGTTTGTCCGTGACAGTAGCCCTGAAACCACCTGGATGATCAGCCACATAATCCACTCTACGCAAACTTCCATCAGCTTCCATCAAGTAGTAAGTTCCTCGAACAGAGTCCCCGGAACCGCTCTCTTGTCTTCCTTGGTAATTACCATATTTTGGATCCTCGACAGCGTAGCCAAAATCGTGATTATGACCCTAGAATCAGTTATTAATTATAGAGTGAGACATTTTTCTCGTTGTGTACATCCCAACCAAATAATAAAACTCATATTTGGAAATGCCCAGGATTGAATTCGGCTGTCCTTTGAAAAGTGCCCTGCTGCTGCTCTGCTCAAGCATAGACACCTTGAGAAATTTGGCTTCTCCTAACAGCTACGAGGCCGGCAGTGATTGCCTGCGGTTTGGGGCAGTCAACATTTGGAAATTACATTTTTAGGATTGTGTTGTTTGGGTCAGCTTAAGATAGACACAAAAACCACAAAAAGAAGAAATAAGCACACTACAATTCAAAAACATTAAAAACTAAAAAGAAAAAAGAAATTTGATAAATTGCGACAGCAAGGACAGGTGTCCTTTTTGTCTAATGGACAAGTAGGGTTGAAATGTGAGTATATTATGTACATATGCACATTTGGAGCAAGGCATATTCCGTAGTGTATCTCTCTCATGGGACTGTCGTGATCGAAATCAAAAATAGGTTCAGGGTACACTCGTATATTTGAAATTTGTGTGCAACTTTCTATCTGATATTTTGTGACGATTTGATTGCTGATTTTCTTCATTAACATATTTGCACTGGTTTTTCTAACAAGTTTCTTTGTTTTGAATGTAGACGACAAAATAGATGGAAAGATGAAGGTAGTTTCGATTGAGTCATCTTAATTGAATTTTTTTTTTCTACTATCCTTACAGATTTTCATAACAATTATCTTGGTTTTTGTTTAAATTAGAAAACAAAATGCATAGCTATGTTGTTTGAAAGTTACGTGGAATTTTTTTTCATAATTTCCTTAAAATCTATTACAGTATTTTAAATCACAAAACCAAGTAATATAAGATGTTTTCTCACGAAAGTTACCAAACACGAAGTTTGATGGTATAAATGTTTAAGGAATGATTAGTCCACTGAATCGTCCAGTGATGTCATGAAGCTTGATAGCATTTGGTTTTACTTTTGAATTGTAGATTTCAATTATAGATTTCAGTGAGCTAGCACTTAGACCAAGTAAAAACTACGTTCTCAATGTGGTTTCACAGCATGTATCGACATCGTTATTCCCAAGGAAAAGCTTGGATTAATTATAGTTACCTCTTATCTTTATACGTTACTCACGTTTAAATTACTGAACGAATTGGACACTGCATTGTGTCCACCACCATACCCTACTGGTCCACTATGTCCAGCATAGCCGTACTGTGGCATGGCTTTAACGATGCCCATGGCAGCAAGCACAGTTATCAAAATAGCCTGAAATTAAATCACAGTTACAGTGCACTAAATATAACCAAGCAATAATATCATTTATAGGTAAAAATCATTCAATTCGTTTTATTATTTGTAATTTTTTATCGAGATTTGATACATTTTTTCATTGTTTCAACGGGTTAAATTTAAAATTAGCTTTTTACATTACAGGACAGGACCATGTAAATGATGTTAGTTCTTGTTATCACATTAAAATTTGATGTAACGTATTCATGGTCTTGGCCTACTAAAAGGGCTACATGGTAATGTTATACTGGTATATCCATTTTCACTTCGTGCAGTCATTAATTAAAAATATGAATAGTGAACTTTTCAAAAAAAGTGTTTTGCATAAAGAAAACTGGTTGAATAATTTTTACAAGAAGCCAACTTTAGTTTCTGTGTTGCTTTCTTATACCTTCATTTCCATTGTTAAGGCTGGATCTATCTTTGGACCTGTAGTTCTTCTGTCTTGTCTGGAAAAAGATATTGTTGCCGAGCTTATATATACCTGCTTTTGGACACGGATTAATTACCTAGAAAGTGAATTTCGTAAAATAGGGAAAGGGGTATACAAATAAAAAAGATGTGTGTTACGAAATTCACATCCATGTTGGACTTAGACAATAGCCATACGAGATGTATTGCGACCAGTTATATATTTCAATATGAGTGTTCTTGTGAGATTTTTTTCCCTTTAAAATTGTATTTATTATTGCAAAAATCTATGAGGCGTGACCAGAACTTGAATTATTTACATGCGTAAAATCATATTTCTTTTGTCGTTTAATGTTTTGATGTAATCATATTTTCCACTAGACCACAGGTGGCGCAAATGGGATACTGTATATGTGAAATATTTGCAATTTTTATTTTCAAACGTATATATATATATATATATATATAAGCAGGTGCCAGCTACCTTAATATTTCATTTTTGACGAATTCGTCATACTTCTACATTTATAGGTGAACTCAATGAATTTCGGGCTTGCCTGTGTATTGGCAAAATGTTTTAGTCTTATTCAGTGGAATATCGCAGATGTATCCTGTGAAATCGGGATTTTTTTTGGTCACATTTATGCCATTCGTAATCTGACATGCCACCTCTTGAATTTTCAAAGTATACATTTTCTGTACATGTACACTATATAACAGCTGCCAGTGTTGTCTTGTTTATACATGGCCTTCTCCATGAAAAGTACTTTTAAGTATACCGTTTGTTTATTAATTCAACGGCGTTTTTAGTAAGTTTATTTCAATTTATTTACACTTTTTCTGTGGTATTGTGAAATTCTGTCATTGTTAGCAGTAATTCTGAGCATAATTAGAAATAAGATCACTTCCGTTTCTTTGTACAACAGTGACATTTTGTATGGCATGATCATTATCTCTAAACTGCCGCAGTGGAAAATTGATGCAAAATAAGCAAAAAACAACTTAATATTCATAATGAATGTCACTCTGAAAATAATCTTCAGAAAGTTTGGCGATGTAAATAGGTGAAAACAAAATTTTAAACTTCGTTTTTTTCTTTTTTTTTGTTGTCAAGGTCAAAAAGTTCACATGGTTTCAAATTTCCAGCTACCTATGAGCGTGTGCCAAATTCATCGTACCAGCATTTTCTAGTAAACTACAATATGTCTGCTATAAAATATTAATTTCTGATCCACTTTAATAAATTAGTGATGTCTGTTATGCGGTAAACGTGGTTTATACAGTAATACAGGTGCCTACGCTAATTACCAATTAGAAAACTGCATTGGCTAAATTGCCATGTCAAGGGACATTTTTGCATTGACTTTTTAAACAAATAAACGTTTAAGATATTTTCTTTCGAATGCATGAGCTGATTAGGAACTAATGTTTCTTAATTTTGTAGATAAAAGAGGCTAATTAGCCTGCTTAGTAAAATAATGAATTACTTGGCATCATTACAAAATACTTATTAGCTTAATCGTGTCACAAATAGAGCTTCTGGAGGTGCATAGAAAAATAGAAATAATCTTTTAAATGAAAGTGAAAATGATTGATAGAAAATTTGCTAACGTTCCACTTTTATTGTCATTCCATTAGCAAAAAGCTGCCATTTTGACCTTAACCTGGTTCACTAATAAATTATGGGGCTGTGCTCTTGTGTAATATTTGAACTTTGCCCCTGTAACCTAATGCACCATCACCAGATGTTTAATGAAAAGTCAATGAAGGTCTTGATTGGGGCATCTTAATGCCTTAAGTCAGAAATTTGCAATCATTACCCTGTTTATGGTGAACCCATTTTAAAACGAGTTTAATCTATTATATTAGGCTATTGTAATACGGGTCTTTATTTTTCCTATATCATTAATTTCATATATCAAATGCCAAAATTCTCAAACAAATTGTTGATTTCCGTTAAAAAATGCTCCTCGTCTATTAGATAAACAGTCCATGAAATTTTAGCAACATTTTACTTAATTCCTATTTATTGTATTTTTAAATTACTCATCCAAATTTTCATTGTCTCCGTTCTTTGTATTTTTTTTGTGTTGGGGTGGGGTTCGTCATTGATTTATTGCTTTTGATAATTCTGAATTGTGCTTTCCATATTGGCTCATTTATTTTCCGATAAATAACCTAAATAACCCATGAAATTTTAATACAAGGTTTAATTGGACCTGACGGTTTGCATTGCTCTAACGCTTCATGTTATCTTTTAAAATTGGCATAATTTCACAATAATAGAAATTTAAATTGCAGACAGACAGAGCAGGCAGTTTTGGGTTAATACAGTACGTGTGTTATTACCATTACTGGTAGACTGTGAAATTGGAAATGTATTATATTGTGATTCCTTAATGTAAGCAACGAATGACCATTAATTTTTTTTCATATTTTCAATGTATATAATTTTTAAATTAATCTTTACGAACATCGTCAAGAGAAAAACGATATTAGACGAATTGTCCTTGACCAATTAAGTCAGATAAAATATTGTTAATTGACACTTTATTTCTCTTTGAAACCCACAATAAATATCACACATAATATAAAACAATATAAGTAGACATCATGTATATCATACAGAAATAAGTTAAACCTAATAACCCCCACCGCCATAACCACCACCACCACCACCTCCTCCTCCGTGACCTCCACTTCCACCCCCATGACCTCCACCACCACCACTTCCGTATCCTGTGTTTCCGTAGTGTTTGGTTCCGTGTTTGTCAGTGACTGTGGCCTGGAATCCCCCTGGGTGTGTGGCTGTGTAGTCCACCCTCCTCAGACTTCCATCAGCTTCACGCAAGTAGTAAGAGCCAGACACTGCATTGCCATGTCCAGTTTCTTGTCTGCCATGGTAATTGCCATAGTGAGGTGAGGCAACATCATGTCCAAAATCGTAATTATCGTAACCCTGTGCGAAAATCAATGGATGATCTCAGATTAATTGAATTTTGTAACAATTATGACAGACTATTTGTGAGTAATAACTGAGATCTTACACTTTGACTTTGATGGGAATTGACCAATCCATTTCCCCCTCCATATCCACCTCCACCTCCTCCTCCTCCATAACCACCACCGCCATGACCTCCTCCTCCACCACCGTGACTTCCACCACCCCCACCGCCATATCCGCCACCTCCACCTCCGTATCCACCAGGTAGCGCCCTAACAGCCACCAAGGAAATGACAGCAACGAACGAAAAACAAACGGTGAAATTCATCTGAAAATACAAAATACATTTCTTCGTCAAAATGCTATTGCTTAGAATGATATAGTCGAAGTACATTGTAACGGTATCTATCGAGCTACGTTCGCCTCTCTTAAAAGTCAAATTTTGCATTATGTTTCTGTGCATTATGAGGTACAGGCTTCTTACCATGTTGATGTTGGTACTTCTGAATGTTGACTGATATCATTGATTTATGACACCCCACCTTATATACCTCCTCTAAAACTATCCTTAATCATAACTAATCGCAATTCAGGGGAAAAATGCTTCTCGCCAGTTAGATAATCAGGCCACAACTTTTAGCAACATTTCAGTAAATTCTGTTTATTGTATTTGTGACTTACTTTATGACTCAGTAACGATGAATGCATTAACTACGATTATATTAACGCCTATAAACAGTGAATGTTTTTTACGTCAACTAATCAACTGCATTTTTAAAAGAACTTGTATAAGTGTTCAATGAAGTTAAGGTGTTGACGCTTCTCTGTCACTTAATGTTCATCTGAAACCTTCCATTATGATAGACTACCTTATTTATTGGTGCTGCATGTAATTTTTGTAGTCAATGCAGTGGAAATGCAACATTATCTCTTGGTGAAATTTTTCTACTGATTTTAAGTTCGACCTGGATACTTTAAGACATATTAAATTTCCTTGTCTTATTATTGTCTGGCCTTTGGTTTTTGTGTTTTCTTAATTTTTAGGAATGAAATTTGCATAACATATGCTATGACAATTGTATTTGACGACACAACCGCCACATTAAATTTTGGATGCCCATGTTAATTTTTAGGCAAATCGGACATTTTGAGGTACCCTACAGAACCCTGTGGTAAAGAGGCAGCCTTTTGGTTTTTTGCTGTTTTCTTAATTTTTTGGTATTAAATTTGCATAAAATACCCTCGTATATGGCAACATAATCTCAACTTTGAAATTTGTTGCCCATTTTTTTAAATTAAGGACGACCCACACTAATACCTTTAATTATCCTGCGGTAATGAAGCCAGCCTTTGGCATATTCTCAATGGTAATCATTTTAATTTAATTTTAATGATTTTACACATTATCCAGTTTTAGCTTTTACATCATTAAAAAGGGTGAGTTTTCCTTAACCAAACACAGAGTTTCCACAGAACCTGGCAAAGTCAGGAGATTTGTAACTGACTTACTTGGAAACCTAGGAAAGTAAAAAAAAATTAAGTAAAATTTTCAAAAAGTCGTAGGATTTCATAACTTTAATTCTGATTTGATTCAAGTAATTATTACATATCAATTATGGTGTACCGTGGTTTTAGATTGTGCCCTTTTGTTCAATGAAAGTCTTTTATTTGGCTTCCTTATGACAATGTCAATATTTACCTAATTAAAATACATTTCGAATATCTGAGTATTTCCAATTAAAAATCCAAGTTAAAAAAATGTCTCGTCTTATGCTGCTAAAGCTGTGGGAACTCTTCAAACCCAACTTTCATATAATCACGAGGCCGAGATAATCAATTAAATCAGGTGAAATACTGTTAAATGACACTTTTTATTTCTCTTTGAAACGCACAATAAATATCTCATGTAATACAGTACAAAATAAATAGACATGAACTCCATATTGAAATAAGTTAAAATTAATAACCCCCACCGCCATAACCACCACCACCTCCTCCTCCTCCATGACCTCCACTTCCACCCCCATGACCTCCACCACCACCACCACCACTTCCGTATCCTGTGTTTCCGTAGTGTTTGGTTCCGTGTTTGTTGTGAGACTTTTCCTGCCAACTGGCAAATTTCTTTTCTTGCACTTTTGGGTTGCCCCTGGACTGCACACAGCGCTGC
>JAQGAF010001204.1:0-34130 GCA_034687865.1 Kryphioiulus occultus | reverse complement strand
GGTTATGAAAAACCGGACAAAGGCGGACAGGGGGGAGGGAAGGGGGGTCAAAAAAGAACGAAAATTCCAGGACGTCCTTTATGGATGGCCCCTTAAGGTTTTTCCCTGTGATTTCTAACCCCAAAGAACAATAGGAGAACCGCGTACCGGTATACAGATACATGTATACGGGTGATTCAGAATAACTGGGGATGGTCATTTCATTCCTTATTGTCTAAATGTAAATTGATGTTGATGATTGATATACACGGTGTTTTGTTTAGTCAATGCCCAACGAAATGACACATGACCTTGAACGGGACATTCAGGGTCATGGCAAATATGGTTTCCAGATAGCCCGTGGTCGACTCTAAAAGTTACCTTCAAGAACTAGCATTATACAGCTGTATCTCTTACGGTATTAGGGTCCTTTGGTATTTCATGAAAGTTTTGAGGAGTGAGAAAGTGATAATTTTATGATCCATTTTCATCAGTTTTTCAGATTACAGACAATTACTTTACCGTAGTCACTATCTTAGTCATTACTTTACCTAGTCAAATACTTTACCTTAACTCCATAATCAATTTTCCTCAGTTTTTCTTTATTGGGTGCTTATTTGAATATTTTTTAATGTTTTTGTGAATGCCAAATTATCCATTACCCTCAGTAACATGAATGAAATCCTGCAGTACTACAATTGTATCTCCAGTTTTTCAGTTTACAATTAGATTTAATCAGTTTTCGTTAAGGGCTGTTAATTTGAAATACTTTCTAGTGTCTTCATGAACGCTAATTTATCTATTACCCTCATGTTACGATAAATTTTCATCAGGGTTTCTTTTAGGAGTGTCAATGTGAAATTCTTAGTCTTAACTTCACAATCAATTTTCATCAGTTTTTTTTATTAAGGGGTGCTAATTTGAATATTTTTTCATGTCGTCATGTATGTCAAATTATCTATTGCCCTCAGTTACATTAATTAAGTTACGCTGTATACTACAAATTTATCACCAGTTTTTCAGTTTACAATTAGATTGCATCGGTTTTTCTTTAAGGGGGTGTTAATTTGAAATGCTTTCTCGTGTCTTCGTGAATGCCAATTTATCTGTTACCCGATTTTACCATCAATTTTCATCAGTTTTTCTATAAGGGGTATTAATTTGAAATGCTTTCTCGTGTCTTCATGACGCAATTTATCTGTACCAACATTTTACGGTATATTTTCATCAGGTTTTCTTTAGGGGTGTTAATTTGAAATGTTTATCATGTCTTCATCAATGCCAAATTATCTGTTACCCTCAGTCACATGAATTACGTCCTGCAATACTACTCATGTATCACCAGTTTTTCTGTTTACAATTAATTTCATCAGTTATTCTTTAAGGTGTATTAATTTGAAATCCTTTCTCGTGTCTTCATGATTGCAATTTATCTGTTACCCCAATTTTACGGTCAATTTTCATCAGATTTTATTTAGGGGTGTTAATTTTAATATTTTTTTTTGTCTTCGTGAATGCCAAATTATCTATTACCCCAAGTCACTTGAATTAAGTCCTGCAGTTTTACAAATGTATCACCAGTTTTTCGGTTTACAATCAGTTTTCGTCAGTTTGCAATCAGTGCTCACCCGTTTGCAATCATTTTTTCCGTGAGGGGAGCATTAATAACCCGAAATGAGGATGATCATTTCATAACGATCCGTTGTGCGCCACCATTTTCAGCAGATTGTTCGAGGGAATGGCTATTTATTCAAATCCGCTCCGGTAATGGCCCTTATCGATCCAGGGGCTAATAGAAAACCGCTTGTCTTTCAATACAGGCATCGCCTTTCTTCGTTCGTTGTGCTCGAATCGAGCTTTGATTTGCACGCACACCCATTTTCCAAGTACAAATATATTGAAATTGCTGCTGTTGTTGTCATTTCAATCGAAGCAGATATTTAATTTTGAAATATGATTATGCGCCCGCGTGCACCGCTCTACGCCTCGTTCGACTCCAATTGTCAAAGCCGACCAATTTGACGTTTTTCTCGCACTCTCGGTGAACTCGTAATGAAATTCTTGCGCCCAGGAAAGCTCATTGAGAAAAAGGTATTAAAAAATTCCACCCTCCTTGGGGGCCCCCGCATGAATGCTGAGAAAGATTCATTTCCGAACACACATTCAATGGAAATGCGGCGCAGGAAAATACTTGTACGACAGTGCCCAATAACATATCATTGACGAAAATTTGCATTGTCGAAATTGCGCAATGGCTATTCTATTTTAGGACGTGTGAAAACTTTCAGAAAACTTTCAAAAAAATATCCTTTTCAAATAGAAAGATCGGTAACTGCAAGCTTGTTAACTGAGAAATGTCTTCCGCCATTTGATTCAATTCAACTCAACTCCATACCCTACAATCAGAAAGTGAAATATCATGTGGTAAGAAATGTGATACTTCAACCCAGTTTAATCGGCTATTAGCGCCGCATTAGTATGACCACCATTTTGTTAAATTAAATTTCTTGAGCTTAAGGCTAACCTTATAAGATCTGCAAAAAGCCATTATCTGATGATTTGAACAAGGTCTATTAGAGTCCCACTGAAGTCTTTGAAGTCCACTGAAGTGATTAGTGTTACCTTATTCACTGAAGTGCCTCTCAGTTTAACTTAATTGAAGTAGCACTGCAGTCGTTGAAGTCTGACTGAAGGCGTTGAAGTGTCGCTGAAGTTGCTGAAGTGTCACTGAAGTCGCTGAAGTAAGCTATGAAGCGAGGAAACCTCTGCTTTGAAGTTCCGCTATATTCATTGAAGTCATGTCGAAGTTCTTGAAGTTCCTTAAGTCCTTAAATTCTGGCGAAGTTCCTGAATTCTGAAGTCAGATATTTAAGAATTGTTAATCCTTGTTAACCCCTCGATCCAGAGGACTCTTGAGCAAATGCTCTTCTTTTTCTCAGTTTATGTTACCTGAAATAGCCCCAAATAGACTATTTTAAGTTCTCTAGCTCCATCATCTTCCCATCGGTTATTATTTATCGATTGCAAAGAAATACCATGAGAGAGTTGTCCTTCGTGAGGAATGGTGCTGTGAGATTTAATTACAAAAATGGGCCCATGCTGGAGCTTTAATAAACCCCCCTTCGTTTATACCGTTGCTACCTACTGCTCAGATTTCGCATTCATGAACGCTTCCGGTTGGCCTCACTATGGCGCTGTTTGTGTTCCGGAAGTGCTTTTGTATTCCTGTCCACGTGCTGCGTGCTGTGACACACCCACGGTCTTTTCTGCCAACAGGTGGCACTTCCGATAAAGCCCCAGGCTTTTCCAATACATGATTTCCGTTCAGCAAAATGATATATTGCGCCGTTTTTACATACGTTTTGGTCACAAAAATTAGTCCTTGAAATTCCTGGCTTCAGGCTTCAGCAGCTACAATTGCACTCCAGTTACATCCCCTCGGAACCCGGTCATCGATCTCTTGATCGGGTCTCTTAATTACACCAAGATCAGTGCGGTAAAATCATTTTGGACCCAATAATTAGTTTTCCCAACCATCGAAATGGCATTAAAAACATGATCGCCTTAGATGCCAGAATTCGGAATTGTTTTCGTTCGAGTCGGCTGATTAAGCCGATTCATCAGCGGCTTCTCTCGCTCTGGTTCCATCCACGCATGAAACATCGAAGGATCAGAAGTCGATGAGGGATTGTTTTACATCGAGAAATTAATTAAAATGACGAGTGTGTGCGTGAAGGCTCGTCCTCAATGACCGATAGTGGATTATGGGCACCGTACAACCGCTTTCGGATATACCTCCGTATAATCCCTCATCCAAGGGAATGCGTTTAGGTACACAGTATGCCAACTCTACTCCTGCAGAAGAGACCTAAGTAGTGGAAAAGTCTTCCAAAAATTTCAAATAAAAAAGTTACTCTTACATGTAAGCTGACTGTGCTGACCTAAGATGGCAATCTCTAGGTGCACCGAGGTGCGCATGGTTTGCCGTCTTCAGGGGCTGGCCCTGCTCTATTCGGTATAACCTTACCAAAAAAAAATTAAACATGGTGACTACCAACCTGAAAAACTTGGAAATCTCAGGGAACTATACACGGTTCCCACAGAACATGGGAAACCTGGAATAATCAGGGGTATTTTCAAAGTTTTTCAACAAGTCATTGGATTTGTTACCTTTTCACTATGATTTAAATCTAGAAGGTATTTCTGATATATATCATGGCGTGTGCGGCACAATGAAAGAAAGTCGCACCATAGGGCAGATAAATTAGAATAAATTCCTAGCTGCTGCGTACTCCTAGTTAAAATTCAAATTAAAAAGTGAATTCTTAACTGCTGTAATATTCTGCGAATTCCATTATTATTCACATTCAATATTTATATTATCAAAATCGGCAACCGTATTGATTATGATATTATTTTTGGTTGATGGGGAAGACCTAGAGGTCAGGGGAAAATACAAATTTCAACCAGTGCAAGTCAGTAAATTTTATGATGGGAAATCTGCGATATCCCTGTTTATATTCAATCTGGAATATTCGAAAAACTCGGGAAATTTGAGTTTGAACCTGAAACTTTTCAGCATCAAAATCGACAGCCATATTTATTAAAGATATCATTTATATTCAATAAGTGTTTTCCTTATTTTGGTCGATTGGGGAGCCCTAGAGTTCAGAGGGAAACAGAAATTTCAACCGGTGAAAGTCAGGAGATTTCAAGTTACGAAAGCTACGAGAAACGTGTTTATATTCAAGCTGGAATATCTGAAAAACTCGGGGAATTTGAGTTGGAATCTGGCGCTTTTCATTATCAGGATTTGTATGTGCTCATTACACTGTAATTTTGATAAATCAACACAACTAAACGTGTTGGACCTACATGTAATGTTCAGATATGTGCACGTTTGTCTCAAGGACTATACGGAAGTTGAGCAACACTGTCCAAGTAAGTCTGCGAGAATTGATGTAAGCAAACGAATTACTTGGACATTTAGCGTGTCACTTCCCCATCAGGGTTGTCGAAAATGGGCCACACCCGACGATTTTTGGACCTTCGTGCTGAAATTCCTATTGGGCGAGGGGTTTAGCAACATTGGAATTCTGGTTGGAGAAGGGCCCTATTTCATTAAAGTTGAGGTGTGTGAAGAATTGATTCCTCACACTCCTCAAGTTTCTGAAATAACATATAGGTCTGAAATCTCCAATCCTACATATTTTTGAGGTATGGTTTTACATGTTTGTGAAACAGAATTATAATCAACTAGTCACTACTCGCACTTCACTTCTCACTCCTCAAACTTTTATGAAATAGGGCCTAGGTCAGACTTAATTTTTGAACATGTCGTTAACTCCAGGCTTCAACAAATGGCCTCTTGTGTCATATCGATAACGTCACTTGAACGCCATCACCATCGCACCATCAGTCTCAAATTCTCAACGAGACAACGAAGGGGATTTCCCTCTACCCGATATGGAAGAGCAAACAACGACTCTTTGCTGACCATTGCCCAGATTGTGTTTACCCTGCATCGGCATAGTCGATATGCCCATCAGAGCCCTGGCGATATTCGAATTCGAAGAATTGAAAATGGCCGCTTCCGGTTGGCGAGAATAGCGGGAATTACGCCTTTTCTCCCATCTGAGTGAGTGCTATTGGGGAAATAAATCCGTGATTCACGCAGAGAACCTTTCAGCTTCTTCAAGTGATCTAAGATGGCAGCTTTATTCCACTCTGGTAGATTCTCAGGTGCGTGGCCAATGGTGGCCTAGTGCTCGCCAAGAGCTACTCCAATGGGCTCGCCAGTAATAGACAAGAGCATTGTTATGTCTCGAGAAGAAAAGTCTGGAAGACCCCTCCTCACGATCCCAAAACACGAGTTCAGCGTATTGATTGGCCATGGAGGATCTGCTTCAGTGGTGCCTTGTTCGCTTTTATCGCCTCTTTTTCTTCTTTTGTTATTTGCCCTCTTAGACATGCTGGAACAGAGGTGTGCAATGGAGGATTGACTGTAATCTGGTATACCGTGATGACTGCTGACCAATTCTGCAGCATTGCAATTCAGTAGCAAATGATATTGGAAGCAATCATATTTGCGCGGTTTCCGTATTGGTTGCCAGGGATTTGTAATGTGGCTACAGTGATTGCCAGTGTCCGATGTTAATGGCCTGAAATCAGTTACGAAATCGCTATACCCATCGGTTGATGAAATATGGTTTACTCAAGCGAAAATTGTATTAACCCTCCATGGACAAGTGGATGGTGTCAGGCTTGGTCGAAGATTTTTCGACACCCACATGGAAGATGTGGGAAATGTCAGGGAAATTGATTTGTTCTTGAGAACTAAGGGAAATTTGTATGATTTCTGATTATTTATTGTGACAACGATTTATTCTGGAACATGTAAGCTGATACATGTTTGCCTCTCAAAAAATCTACAGCAAAGCTGTATTTTTGGTCTATTTCTAAGAATTTCTTTTATTAAGGGAAACTTGGGGAAATTCATATACCGTATTTTCTGGAAATTTGTTTTGAACCTAACTATTTATATTGGTATGTGTCTCAAACAGCAATTGAAAAGTTGTATTTCTGGTTAATTTTTTTCTAAAATTTCGCCTTCGTCGTTATGAAATGTCAATTAAATTCATCTGAAGTCCGTTATTTCTGCTATTTCTTTAACAAAATTTCTCGTAAAGCATTCCTGAATGACAAATACGGTAGTTGGCTGCTTATCAAATTGTTTTACCTATCTAGTTTTTCACCAAAAGAATTCCCTGCAGCGTTTCCATCATTATCAATAATTTTTTTTTCAATTTCGAAAAAAGTTGTTCGCAAAAATGCAGTGTTTCAGATCATAGTTATATGTAGTAATGTATGAGCACATAACTTGGTCCTTTTTAAGGTAAAAATGTGTCAAATCTGTAAGTGTTTGTTTTAAATTCTCTGGATATTTGCCAAGTAGTTTCGGGAAAGTGGAAAAGTCAGCGAAATTTTATTTACTATTCGGCCCGTCACCCTGTTCGTTGCACATATCGTTGTAGAGATTATATGTTTATTAGCAGTGTTTCAACCTGCCTGCTAACAAACTATTTGTCAACTGAGGATTTTTGCAATCAATTAGCAAACTGTTCTTGTTTACCTCCTACTCCCCATTTGGTAACTTCAAGTTCATGTATTATGTCAGCACAAATATTATAAGTTCACAAGAAGTCTTGCAATCAGTTTAAGGACCTGTACTGTCGCAAAATGGCTTCCATGGTATTAGCTAGGCCGTAATATGAAGTTCCCAGGCATTTCTGTTTGAAAATCTTGTTTTAAGCTTTATAACTCGTATAACATTTCTGCTAACGATTTCAATGGCCATCTTCCTTCAACACCACATTGTAGTCTGCAGCCCATTTGGAATTACAGCGAAATTATATGTCGAAAAAACTTGTGCCACACCCAGCATACACATGAATGGCACTACATTCACATATCTTGAACAGAACCAGTCTTCCCTTAAGTGCACATTACAAACTCCAAGAATCTTCATTGCTTGCTCTCAGAAATGCAGCTTCATTCCTTTTCAACTTTCTGTCGTGAGACACGAGAAATCCTCACTTTTTTCAGCTGGGTAGCCACCCAGCGCACCAAGATAAATTTGAATTTGCGAAAGTTTGCGTTTCCTAATTAATATCCGAGGCATGCGTTAATTAAGGCTACGCGATTAATAAAACACCGTGTCGGGGTAGGCTGCTTGATGAACAGCTTCAAATCAATTAGAATAAATTACAGGAAATTACTGACACCACGAAAGGAAAAAGTGCCTTGAGGGGAAAATAATTAAAAGCAGGGATGGGAACTAATACCTTTCAATATGTTAAAATATTTGAACGTGGCTGTGGCACTTCCCATGACGACGTCCGGATGCGAGAAGATGTCTGAAAGGGGGTATTGTTATTAGATGAGGTTTTATGACATTCTATTATTGTTTATCTAAAAGCCAAAAAACGAGCGTTTAATAGGATTTTCTGCGTCGTTTTTCCCTACTGATTTCTCTTTAAGATGAATGTCAATTTATCTGTTTTTCTTCATCTCTGCTCTTCTTACCCTCCTAATGTACATCTTTAAATTTCATTTTCTTCTCCAAAATCCACCCATCTTCGCTAGGGTCCCCTTTCTTCTATCGACTTCTTGCTGTTAAGATGCTAGGTAATCTATCATCTTCAAGCGGGAAAAAAGCTGTTCATCAACACCTTCCGCACAAAAGCTCGACGTATAATAAAAGTTTTGGTTAACAAAGTCAACCATGGCAAGGAAGGAGGGGGTTCGCCATCTATTTTAGCTAACAATTACCATCAAGTGGCGATGAGGCTTTTCGTATGGTATATCCGCCATGGTGGTCGCTGTATACTGTATACTGAATACAGTAGCATTGAATGCCTTATGCATATTGGGTCTTTTTTCCGTGCTGTGAAGACAGGCTATTAAGGAGGAGCGTTTTGTTTCTTCCTTTTTTGTCTCTTGTTTATTGATGATGTATTCTGCCACGTCATCGTGAATGCCATGAATTTTATAAAAGGTTATCCTGAATTCTAGCCGTGTTCTTGGGTAGCTTAATTTTATTAAGAATTCTTAACGATAAGCACACGAAATGTAACCTGAACTAATGTTATGTTACTTCAGATGAACTAAAAATGATTGCATTATGCATGTAATTTAATTTCAATATAATTTCAAAATGTTTTGGAATTGGAGGGCTTTGATAAAAGTGACCCCTATTTACTAATCATTTTTTTACATTATTTTAGTACATCGTGTTCCTCAATATCGTTAAAAGATCGTTCAAAAAGAAAAGAAAGAAAGTTCGTTTAATGATTAGTTTCATTTACTGAATTTATATGGAACAACCGAATTATGCTAGTATTTTGTGACATTCACCCTGGATTATAGAGTAAATGTTCACTCGTATTGTGGTGTAATAAGTATGTATACGAGTTGTTAAGTAGTTTTGTGGTACCTCAGTATACAATACCATTTAACTTAAATAGCTTGTTCATATAATAGTAATTTTGCGAATTTAAAGTTCATGTACATGTATATCTGTAGTAATTACAAAATAGCTGGCAGCTGAGCCATTGCTTATGTAAATTTATTTTAATTTTGCATATCGATGGGTATACCTGCAAACCCTCGACGTGCATTTGACAAACTAATGCGTGCTTTTTTTGCTTCAGATAAATTGGATCATGATTGCAGTATAATTTAATTGAAATATAATCTCAAATTGTTTTCTAATTGGATGGCTTTGATCAAACTGGCTCCTTTTCGCTAATTGTTTTTACATTAATTTAGTACATGGTGTTTCTCAATATTATTATTCGTTTAAAGACTAGCTCGTTTCATTAACTGAACATTTGTTTTGGCAAATGTTAGTCAATGTTCGTTATTTTGTGGCATTCACCCTGGATTATAAAGTACACGCTCATTCATTGAGTTTTGTTAAGAAATATGTATAGTTAAGTATTGTTGTGGTACGTTAGTCTACAGTACCATTTAAATTAAATAACCGGTTCATATAATAGTAATTTTAAGAATATCAAGTACATAGTGCTCATTTGAACTTCCCGCATGTTTGTGCACAAAAACATGTAGTTGTGGCAATTACAGCGCCCTCTAACACTGACGTCTACCGGTATCTGTTTTAAAAACAGTTATCTCTCCCGTAAAATTTGAAAAAATTGGGCATATAGGAGATAGCAAGTATGCCATCGATATACTGTTTTTATCAAGTTGGAAATGCCTGCTGGTTCCCTGTGGTTCTGAGGTAGATAAGATGTGAAATTCGTCCAAAGGAAACAACTTAACTATCAGAAATATTTCTTCCACTATTGATGGTAGATTACTCGGAAATTTGGATTCGTAAAAATGTGCTGGTCCTTCAGAGAAACCCGGTTTTTAATCTGAAATAAGACGAATTTTTCGAATTCCTAAAATGAGATGACCGTAGCATTTTAACGCGTTATTATTATGTGTGCAGAGCACATAATATTTTCCGGCCTGGGGGGAAAGTGAGGAAGTCGGAAGTGGGTTATTGAATTTCTGAAATGGACGCATTGCTGACCACTGCGTTTCGATAATTGCTAAATCAATGGTCAACACATTGATCGTTTTGCTCCTGGCCAGTTTCCTGACGCGTGCACATGGGCAACTGCTTGCATACCATCCAACTCATTCTCTAATGCTGTCTGCCATGTTGGGCCAAATGTGATGGATATGTCAAGTTTTTTGACCTAATGGAATTCTATGCTTGTGCTGCTTGTGTCATGCAGGCATCCATATTGCTTGATTATGTGCAGGGCTATCTGATCTAATAAGAAGTCTTGAGATGGTATCTCCATCTTGAACTCACAATAATTCCTTCAACTTGTCTAGTTTGCAAGAATGACACTTGTCCTAGTTGTGGGAGCTTTTCGTGCTCAACATTACATTGAAATTATGATTTACTGCAGCTGCCCCTAGCAGCCAGGCAATCACTGCCAGCATACGAGCCGTTAGGAGAAACCCACTTTCTTATTATGTCTTTGTTGGGCCAGAGGCTGTTCCGAGGTGCATCCTTTAAGTTTTGTCGAATTACAGGCTTGATTTATTCATTTTCTCGTCGTTGTTTCGGTCATTTCACCCGAACGAGTTTATCGATTTTGTTGACCGAAGTCACGAAAATCTGTTGTCATCGCATTAATCAGAAGTTCAGAAATCGATCTTCCACATGATGCTTCGGTCGAAGGAACATCAAATATTCATTCCACTTAAACCCATGTAAAAAAAGTAATGCAAGCTCTTGAAATATGTTAGTACAAGTCAACTAAACATGCAGTCTATTGTTACCCGAAAATAGATTAATTTCACAAAAATAAATTAATTTCAAGATCATTGCACAACCAATGTTAGTTTTATGCATCGCCCGGTATTCAAGGATTCTCTTTATTGGTTTACACGTTAGGTATTTATGGGGAAGTAATAATTAGTATTCGCCTTGAGAACTCCCATTTGCCCTCGTCACTTTGAAACTACATCCTTTTCAAACCCACCTTTAATTACCAAATGTTCGTGTGTTCAATTATGCTCAATTATGCTTCATTCGTTCGCTCAAAACGCTACACGTTAGTAATTAGTTAAGCCTTAACGTGTGTACGCACCTTAATTTTAATGGATGATGAATTGTCTATCCTAAGCATTAATTCGCCCTGCAGTAGGCTTGCATGAAGCATTACATAAAACAATACACCCAAATTTTTTTTATTTTTCGTGTGTCTGCATGTATGATTTATTGCCGAAAAAATCATCCGGAGAAAAAGCTTTGTTTCAAATTCCAGGGATTTAATTAGAAAACTTGCCCCGAGGAATTTATGCTAATTTATCAATAATCCCGCCATCATTAACAGTGCAATCTTTCATGAATATTGAACCTATTCAGTTCATTTAAATTTCACAAGCTTTCCTGTATGCAATATGCTACTAGTAGGTTCATTCTCGTTTCAAGTCATGTGGTCTCCATATATTTCAGTCGGTTATCATGGATTTTTAATTTTTTTTTTTGCATTTTGCTTGCCTTCTACATGTACATGTAAGTAAATTACACTGTATACAAGTTACATTGCAATACTGTTTACTGCAATTTTGCTGTAAACCGGAAAATGCACTATGATAAGCCTTTTTCTTTCAAGAAAGCTTTTAGAATTTGTATATGAATGTGTGGTATTGTAACCTGGAACCGTTAAGAATCAGGCGCAGGTTAAAATTGTCTTGAAAAGTCTAATGATGCTCCATTCCATTCGAAGAGTTACACAAAGATATTTACAAAGTTAGATGAGCCAGTTTTAAGTCGGAACATAATAACTGCAATAAATAAAAAAATGCCAATATCAGCTTTGGGAAATGTAGTGTGGATAATCGATTTCAAACGTTTCAATAAATCCTGGATGCGATTGCAGGGGGGCATATCTGAACTAAATCTCCATTGTCAATTTTCAGTAGTGATGAATGGTAGGGATATAAACAACAAGGAGACAGAAATCCAAATCTTTGGGTGCAGTTGATATGTTTTGTTCCAAAACATTAAAAATTGCGGCAATCTCAAGCATGGGCATCTTAACAGTACGTTTACTTACAATTCCAGATACGCTCGTATTCTTTTCATCATTCTTCCAACAACATTCATTTGAAGTTTGCCTGAAAATCGAATCCAAACATGGTGCTCAACTGGCGTTGACTAGTGTTACTCCCTTATGGAAAGTGATTACATGGTGGTTATATTACTGATTGCAAATTGATGATATTATTTTGAAACACATGTTAACCAGTGTCTAACTAGTTTAGTTGGATGATAGTTGCAGATTGATTGCAAACTGATGATTGTTTGTAGTGTAGCCATTGTATAACTTGTTGAAAACTTGTAGCAATACAGATTTGTAACTAATGATACTCGTTTCAAATGTAATCATCGTCTAATTAATTTTGCAGAACTGTGATTGCAAATCGGTGATTGAAAACTTGTTGCAAGAATGATTGATACTGATGATATTTATAACCGTCATGTAATTAGTTTAGTTGCAGACTGATTTCAAACTGATGTTATGTTTAACTGATGTTAGCAGTGTCTCACTAAATGTAGTTTTGTTGCAGACTATGGTTACAAACTGATGATATTCGTTTCAAATTTAACCATTGTGCATCTTGTTTAGTTGAAAACTTCTTGCAAGACTGATTGGAAACTGGTATTTGTTTCAGACATAACCAGTGTGTAACTAGTTTAGTTGCAAAGTTGTTACAAAACTAATAGTACTGAAACCATTTGTGTGTCCTTTCCGGAACGTACATTGTTGCAGACTGTTATAACAAACTGATGATATTCGTTTCAAATATAACCATCGTGTAACTAGTTTAGTTGAAATCTTGTTGCAAGACTGATTGGATACTGATATTTGTTTCAAACATGAGCAGTGTGCAACTAGTTTAGTTGCAAAGTTGTTACATAATGTTCTCAGCTGTATAAAAATCGACTGTCATTGCTAGCAGCTTACAGTGTACAACTGATTGACAATTAAAAACCTTAAACAATGATTGACTTCGATATCAGTTAGCAATTTCCTATCAGCAATTGATTGTCATTGAATGCAAATAAATAGCCATGGCCAGCAGCCATCATGTCCACAGCCAATTTAGCATAAGTTGTACAACTTACAATATTTTCGTAAGGGTTGCTTCCTATGCGTCTTAGTGTTTAGTACAGTAGATGCTTTAGTGTTTGTCGATTTCCACGAACCACCGAGAAATTGGAAAATAACTCGAAAAGTCGCCTGTTCGGCAGTCCGGAAAGAAACGAAAATTGGGCGCTGATTTAATAGTTGTAAAAAGCGAACTGCATTATAAAAATGAGGGAAAATGTAATGGGCTCGGCTTTTATAACCTCGTTACATGCGCGGTTTACATTATGCAAATCTCGCCGTTTGAATCCGGGGATAAATATTGAATCGCTATTTTATTCCGTTCTTCAGCAATTCCCCATAGCCCCCGCAAATTGGGTTTCTGGCGAGGAAAAGCCTGGTTATGAAGTGCCTCCTACCTGCTCTGTTGACACTGCAAGTACCCCAGAAATATGGGCAAATAGCGTTTTCGCACTTGGTTTTATTATGGCAAACACGCCATTCGCATTTAAATCATTCCCTAAGATGACGGTTGCAATTGATTGCAGATGTTAGTTGCCCGATTTGGGCGCCAGTTGCATGTAGGGTTCTGAATCTGTCACTAATATTTATTTCCTTTTTTATTTCTAGGTAAGTACCCTTGAAAGACGTTTTTTAATACTCGTTTATCCGTTGGAGGTGGGTGAGTACGTCTCTGGCAGACAATTGTGCCAACTATTCGGAATTGATCAAATAGGGTATGGTTAGGTCAGGTTAAATGGAAATGGGTGATAAAATCTGATTGCAAAGTGATGATCTTTGCTTCAGATGTAACAAGTTTGCAGCTGGTTCGGCTGCAAGAGTGACCGAAATTGGCTAACAGCAATCTGGAATATTCACGGTGTCCGAAAAGTCGAGAGCTAATTTTTGCCAACCTTTCGTCCATGTCAATGAAATGTTCTCCTCTGCAGCATTTTTTATGAACTGTTGGGCAGGGAGATGTCCTAAGCAATTCTACCATTAGTAACGGACTTGACTAAATGATGCTTTACCTCATAAGAAATTTGCTATGAGAAATTGATTGCTATTTAGTTTCAAATACATGTACATATCCATGTTCAGCATTCAACACATACGGTAATTCCCTACCAGTTCAGCACTAGTTTTTGGTTAGCAATGAGTTTTTTTCCATGAAAATATTCTAATAGGTGTATAATAGTCCACCATTTCAAAAATTGAAAGGAGTTTTTAAATTTGTATTGGGGTTTCATTTTTTGTGTTTTTTTGGTATCAGTAACGTGCTTTGAATAGATATCAAAGATCGCCATTTTGCACCCAATATTACCTATCATAGATTTAATAGGGATACCTTTCCAAAGTTTATTATAGGTAAACTTTGGGTAATAAAATTGAAACTTGCAAACGTGTTATAGTGTTATTTAAATGGTACAAAATGGTTCTATAGTAAATTTATTGCAGGTATTTTAAAGGTAATTTTTTAAACCGATGAATTACATTGGTTATAAAAGAAACCTTTGAACAACCAAAACAAGGTTTGAACAACCTTAAAGAAACAATCATAGGTATCTTTTCCAAGGTTGTAAATCTGGATACTAGAAAATAACTAAAATTATACCTAAAATTTTTGTAAGGGTATTTTCTTTCGTTGACTGATTTATGTGTACACTAGTTTGTTAAATACTCCTATGTTCGTGTATTTGTTCAAAATATACATTGAGCATGAAACGTGTGGAAAGTGTCAGCGTAACTTTGAGCACGTTTATTTGTTCAAAACACACTTTGATCAAGAAACATGAAGAAAATATCAGCGGCACTTTGAGCACGTTTTCCAATTTACATTCTAATTTGATAATAGCAACGTGTCATGCTAGCATCTTGTCAGTGTATCACCTAAGGTATCTTGGCCCAGGCCTGTTAAAGTAGAAATGGTGGTTATTTTGTCCATACAATGTGGTCCTACATATAACTTTGACGTTGATGGGCCTACTGGGATCAACTGAGGGGTTCTGGAACTGTGCCGAAATTCATGACAAGTGACAACGATTTTAAGACGAGACCAGCCACAAATCCATCCGTTTTGGCACCACTTTGTGGGTTGTTTTTTTGTTTGTCATTTGGCATCACTCGTTTTTGTGTCCATGACTTGCGTTTGTCAGTCGATGGCGATGTTACTTAAACGGATGTCTGGTGAGAAGCTCATGTTCAACGATTGGCCAGGCAGTCTGTTGTCGATGCAGTTTGCTGGCTTACGTGAAGAGCCACGTCATCCTTTAAAACCTGAAAATCCACATGTAAAATCACCGTTAACTCTGTTGGAATATGTTCCAATCTAAAAAATGGAGACTCAGCGAGATCAGAAGTAAGCTCCGTTTTTGCCATCAGCTCGGATTTGCGATGTTTGACAAGTATTATATACGATGGCGTATAATTTCTGACTGATAGCCCCGCAGTTTTGATGGCAGAAGGCCATAAAACTCCTTGAGCAATGAAACTAAACAAATGAGCTTTCGCTGGCTGAGCAAACATTCCGACGGTTTCTTCTTCTGAGGGCTCTTGCCATTTGATGGCCTTCATTAACAAAGCTAAAGGGAGATTAGCGAGCCTGCAAGATGGTGCACGTCGGGCTTGCCAAAGGCTGGCAGAGACGGATGGTCGTATTGATTTATTTGAGGATTAAAAGATTTGGGCGTTTTTTGCTTGCCTTTGCCAGTGCCGTGGGGGTTGAATTTGCATCGCAGACTGTGATTTCTGCTAGCTTTAGATAAATTCTTCCGTTTTGAAGACCTCTTGGGCCACCCAGTCGTGACAGACAACGCCCCAGCGATTCTTTACACCACTTTCGCTAACTGGTGCTGGTGGCTGACAACTCTTCAAAAGATCAAACGTCGAGGCTGCATGTTTGCATATCTGATGGACTTGTGGAAAGTAAGGTACTTTCGAATTGCTCGGCATACAGACTGCAAATGCACCGTGCAGATATTGCACAATAGACGTGTACGTGTGTTCCACAGATCCGTGGAGGAACCCGTCAAGTCGTGCATGGTAAACTAATGTGCCTCAAATATTACCATGCATGTTAGGAGATGTAAGTCCAACATGTATGGATGTGGGATTTTGTGCAATTTTTTGGAAGGAACAATTCAGATTTACACGTTTTAATACCGGTAATGTGTAAAAATAATGCATTAATAGGAGGAGGAATATCGCAGTCAAATTAAAAAGATGACTTCAATTCATCTGAAATTTGAAAGTGAAGACCATTCAATTCAATTGCAGACCTTTCCGTCAATCTTTAATTTTATATCGTTCCCCTTCAAAAGCCTAGTACACACCTTTCAAACATTTTGCGAAACCATGTTTATCGGGAAACATTACTCGGCGAAAATGTTCCGCAAACATGTTTCTGCAAATTTGTTTCACGTTCTAGTAATGTGGAAATATTTTTAGGAAACGTTCCACAAACCATGTTTCCAGGATATGTTTGCCTGGTGAAGACAAGGCTAAAGATACCGGCAGTTATATTGTCTGCAGTGCTGCAGATTACTTATGACTAAAAACTCCTTGTCCATCAGGAAAAAGCGATTCATTTTAAATCAGTATATTCGGTATATCAATTCAGTATATCAATAATACATTTGCCTTCACGTTACAAATTAACAATGAAATTGTCAAGTTTGAAGTGATTTATTTTTGAAAACGTCAGGACAACTCAACAAATCAATATTACATTTCCTTTCATGAACACAAAAATCAAAAAACGACAAACAGTCAGATTAGAACTCAATAGTTAAGTTGTCAATTAAAAAATGTTAGAAAGTTTCTGTTTCTTTCTTCATTTTTTGTTCTATCTTCTGCTTTTTAAACTTAATTGCACATGAAAATGCTGTAATAAACAATAAATACTTTATAGCATTTTAAACTGGGAACGTCAGAGAAGTTGAAAATCGAATTTTTTGAGGGACCCTGTTGAACTACAATTGTACAAATGATATAGGTCCACATAAAAATTCACAACAATCACCATTCCTCAGCCTTGAGAGCCGTGCATGTTTTTTAAGAGTTTATTTGGGGCAAGTAGCAAATGCTACGGTAATGCTTATTGAGAAGCCCACAAAAATACAGCGTTTGAGATCAAGTGATTTCCACCACTAGTGTTCACTTCGTTGTTATTACTATACGCTAAAAGTCCATTTTCTTGTAATTTTTCAAAAATTTCGCATATGGCTTTCTCTTAATTATTAATATTACTATTTCTTTTTACAGAATGGTGGGCTAACATCCATCAATTCGTGATCTATAGTTTCTAAAAATTCCCGCCATATGGCATTTGAAATTCGACATTCATTTCCTATTTGATCTGAGTCTATTGCCAGCATTTCTCGGTCCTGTTCATGAATTCGATACATTAAAATCTTGAAAATAATACAAATACAGCTTGCAAACGAATTGGTGACTCCCGCTTTTAAAATGTGGTAGGCTGAAAACGCCTCTAGGCTCTTTCTGTGGTAAAAAATGATGAAATCCGTAAAATGTTTGTTTTAATTGTCTAAAAATTGTCCAAAGAGTCTGGTAAACCTGGAAAAGGCAAGGAAATTTAATTGACGAATCGGCCAGTCACCCTGTCATACATGTATTTTTCAGGTATCACGGATTAAACTAGTTTCTTTCATAAACATGTCAGAATTTACAGTGCATGTTGCCAAATGACGATAGGAGATGGCGTTGGCGAAATTTGAGCTTGTCGTCAGAATCAGAGTAGCACATTCCCTTAAATGACAAATGGGGCAAAAATAACTGTTTTAACGCTCTTTTCACACTATCTAGTGCTTGACGTGCCTTCGTTGTGGTGACACTGCCTACGCCGTTTAAGCCCCAAGAGCCCTGTGCTAGGTGCCCATAAGCAGTTATTCTGAATTGCTCTCGATTAACTTTCATCCGCCCAGTTTTTCGGCGAAAAAGCACGAAAGTGGAGATCGAGAGGGAAGCGCTCGGGAGACATAAAATTGCGCTTTTATATGAAAATGCGTTATGCATCAGTTTAATTTAACTTCTCAATTTTTCCCTCATTGCTTATTTACTTAGCGCCCTAACAGGGGCCTTGAGCTTGTGTCTTGACGAGGTAGCGCCATCAGGCTCTTCCCAAACCCCTCATTTTCAACACCCCCCCCCACACACACATTACACCCACACCCCTACCCTCCCTTTTTGTCTTTTCTCGTTCTATGGCTATGCTCACGTAAAAGCTTCTTAAAAACTGGCAGGCATTTAGGGGCATGTTTATAGCGCTTGCCATTTTTGATGGCTCTGAATGTCTTTGGATAGTGGAACGTTGGAGGAAAACAAGATTGGGTTGCCGTTGTGATGCTTTGTGGCTGTGATTACCTAGATAAGGCACAGGGCGCCCCTGCAGAGTCCATCATCTCATGGCCTGAGCCACCACAACGGCTTTGCAACGATGGTTTTGGTAATGTGTTTGATCAAGCCATGGTTTGGGTTCACGACCTGTGCTATGGTCGTTTGCATCAGACTGGGTTTCACTTTCCTCTGCGATGGGCCCCAATGCGAGAATATGAGTTTGGAAAACTGCCTAACTGTCTGTGTCTACTGTGCATTCTGTGGTCCACTGGTGCTTTGGAACATGGTACCATTATGTGTATACCAACATTCATTACATTTTCCAACATGATAGAATCTGCATTGAGAAACACTGATGGTGTTAAACCTTGACAACACCTGGCAAACATTTCCTGGAAGCATGGATCGTGGCACATGTTTCCTCAAAATGGTTCCACATTTCTAGAACGTGAAACAAATTTGTGTAAACATGTTTGCGGAAAAAGGCTGTCTATGCAAACATTTCCTTTGATTGCTAGTAATGTGGACACCATGATTGTGGAAACATATTTCCACAAACTCGTTCTTTCCCGAGCAACATGTTATTGCAAAATGTTTCTAGGTATGTACTAGGCTTTATAAGGGCCGTGCATAAACCACGTCGGAGGTTGGTGGAAGTTGAATGTAATGACAATATTACAGGGTTCTTACATATCTGGAAATGAAAGGGATATTGGAAAAGAATGGTGAAGTCTTTGAAATTGGATTTACTTTTAAAAACTCAAGGGAATTAAACAAATTAATGGTGCATTTTACTTGGTTTACACAAAAATCAAGAAATGAGCAACAGTACTGTAGCTGCATTAATAATGAAATTCTGAATTAAAAAACTAACCTAAATTGGCATTTTTCTATTGAAAATAAATTCATATAATATTCCTGATGTTAGAACATTCCATATTTTCGACCCAAGGGTTGCGGGTTCGCATCCCGGCCGAGGTCGGCGGGAAAATTTTGCGCATGCGATTTTCCCTGTGTGCATGCGGCTCTTTCGGATGAGTTTAAACCGAGGTCCCGTGCGGATCCCCCTTGTTCTCCGTACGTTAAAGATTCCTCAGGGGGGCGTATTCCTCCCTGCGGCTAAATTTCCAGGTGGACGGTGTGCCCCCTGGCGTTGGTGATGGGCCCAATACGTGCGAAAATAGGCCAACGTTAAAAAGTCAACAAACAAACAAACAAACTTTTAGTGGCAAGGGGGTTCGGGGAAATGTGTTTTAACACCTGACAAATTCATGGAATCTCTGGGGCACCTTGTATTTGAATGTTGGGCAATATAATATTTGAAAAATAACAACAAAGCAATTCGAAGATGTCCTTGGTATAAAATGTCATTAGATGTTCAAAATTTGAGCAGTTTCGTAGAATTGAGGCTGAACTTAGAGTAAAAACACCAAATTATTCAAAGAATGGTATCTGCAGTGATTGTTTCCAATATTGTTTCCAATTTTGAAAAAAAGTTTTTCAGACCTAGAAGGGCAACCCAACATTTTCCCTGATCAGCAAAACTCCCGGATTTGAACAGTTTCGTAGAATTGGTGTCCGAAACACCAAATTAGTCAAGCAATGGCATCTCCAGTAATTGTTTCCAATTTTGAAAAATAAGTTTTTAGAACTAGAAGGGCAACCTAATCCCCTGATTTGAACCGTTTTGAGCATTAGAGTCAGGCAGGCCTTCAGATTTCTACTCCAACATAGCAACTCGAAGATGTCCTTAATATAAAATTCCAGAAGTTGTTCAGAACTTGAACAGGCTGAATTTAGAGTAAAAAATACCAAATTAGTCCTTCAATGGTATCTGCAGTAATTGTTTCCAATATCTCATCCATCGAGTGCTTGTCCAATCCGGACGATATTTGATTTTCGCCCCTTTTGGGGGTGGCGTTTGATTGACGTTGTTTGTGCACATCCCCTTAGGGTTATGTTTGCGTGGGGTGCCATGGCACGGTATGGGCCGAACGAGCTGGCATCCGCCCCCAGGCGGCGCGCGCGCTCAATTAGGCTAATTTACCCACTGAAGCAAATTTCCCAATTTCATCCTTTTGTTAATCACGTCGTTGAATAATAGAAAAGCGCAGACACGGAGGAGAATTATCGGAAAGCCATTAGGCGTGACGTCAGAAAGACAACGGAGGAGAGAGATGCCGCAGCTTCTGGCCGTTGCCACGGCAACTGCGGCCTACTTGCCAATGTAGGCCGTGCGCTTTTTTTAGCACGGTCCTCCCGCCACCACCCTCACTCTCTCCCAGGATTTGTTGCCTTTGAAATGGTAAAAAAGGGGTACAACAAGGAGTATGAAATCGTCCCCGCTGGCGACTTTGATTGCCAATTCAATTCGATGACCAATCCCGCAGGATGCACGCCCTAAATGGCTTTTCGGAAGCTCTTCTTTTGCTTTAACCGTACTAAAAGACTGCGGAAACAGCATTGCGTCGCCAAATTAGAACGGTTTTTTTATGTGTTTTTAGCACGTGCATTTTAATCCTGATTTGCATGCTGATTGTAAGTGGCTGTTTTAAACCAGTTTGCAACTAAATTTAGTTATACCCTTTCTCCAATGCAACATCCAATCTAGATCGGATGCGAATTCTAGGTTGGATCGAGTTAAAAGAATTCACGAATTCACGGCCGGAACGATAGTTTCCAAATGCTTTTAGGGCAAACTTGGCTCATAGCAGTGCATTGTGAGATTTTGTAATATGTACAGGGTGACTATATCGCTAAAAAAACCGTTCCAGATGACTGTTCTTACTTATTGCGTAATTTGTTGGAAATGTTGGGTGACAACGTGCGAGAAAGTGGCACGTTATCGTTATGAAGAGCTTTAGACGTGCTAAAGTATGCAAACGTGTTTTTAGAACATTCGTTTTAATCCTGATTTTTGCGATGTCCTAACCAGAAATGGAGAACTGATTGTAAGTGGTTGCTTCAAAAAAGCACATTTGTGTGAAATACACGCAGGTGGCCCGAATTTTTTGCTCGTGAGTGTACAAGTACAATACGTAGATGTGTAATCAAGCTGATATTTAGAGGGTGCCCAAAATGCCTAAAACCAATAAGGGTTCTGATTTAATGCCGTTTTCCTAGTTAGGATGAAGAAGTTTACAACTAGTGGGCAACTCACGCAAATTTCGAAAGCATTGATTGCCTTCGATTATGGGAAGGTGTTTGTTACTTCTAATTCCAATATTTGCCATTGGAATAGTCGCCGTTCGCACAGTCGCTTATCTTGTGGAAAAAACTGATGCCGAAATGCTGACAATTAGCAAAGTGATTACGGGACTGATAGCAAACTGATGTTTTTTGCATCAAAAATAAGTTATAGCCAGGTTAATTTGCAACTAGTTTGGGTTGCAACTCTGATCTGCATTGTACATTGGGCCATTGGTTGCCACCTCAAAGAGATGTGCAACCAATCTGAAATGTACATGGTGTCCAAAAATTCGTCACCCTGTCTAAGTTACATGTATAGCCAGTTTAGTTGACAACTAGTTTGGTTGCAATTCTGATCTGAATTGGTTACCACTTCAACTGGGTGTGCAACCAGCCTGAAATGTACAGGGTGAGCAAAACGTCCTGACCAGGCTAAATGCAATTTTCCCATTTGTGGAACAATCGGTTTGCAGCTATACTTGGCAATTAAAAAATGAAAAACTTGATCGACCACGATATAGCAATTTCAGCCACAAACTGATCGCTATTTCGTGCAAAGTCAGCAGTTGTCGCTAGTACAATTTTGTCACCAATATCGGTTTAGGTTTTGGGGCACCCGGCACCCGCATGCAATCAATTAGTATTCATGGCCCCACTCCCATGCTCACGAAGCTAATCTCAAATTGGATCTCGTTTAATTTTTGGACTTTTGTCGTACGTCAGTCCAAATAATGGATTTATTAATTAAAAGATGCACATTTGCCGCCATTAATTATTACTCGATGCGAGCTGTAATTAATTAGTTTGATTACGGGAATTCCCGCTCGCCCCTCAGGGGTTAATGCCGCAGACTTCTAACCAACCCACGTTTGCCATTAATTGCGCGACGTTAAAATTAAATGTCGACTTAATTAATGTCGTTTGCTAGCCTTCCATAGGTCAGCCTGCAACCGCCGCCCACTCTACAGCACCCCTCCGCACCCACGCGAGGTGTTCTTACTACGGGTTTGCACAAAATCAATTGAACATGCTGAACAATTTTATCTCTGCCAGAGGTGGCTTTCAATAACAAAGGGATTTTGTTCATTAGGGATGCTAATGGGGATGATGGAGGCCCTAATGCAATACACTGCATCCGTCTGATCCATAAGCTGATGCCCAATGGCACGTCTGTCACTCGAAAGGTTACACTGAACAATGGGGGCTGGATTCTGTTTTTGGAAAATGTAAATATTCGCTCATTCATGCTAATGACACTCCAACAACATTAAAGGCGATGCTTCCTCCACGTTTACGGGCAGTGCTGTGTATTCCTTCCATGGGAAGGAAGAATCCACTTCTGGAAGGTTGGAGATATGCCCGTTTAAAGGTGGTAGAGTACCTCCATGGGGCTGAGCAATCTTTTGTGATGACTTGATGTGATGTGTGATTTTCTCCAAAACCGAACTGTCTTAAGATGCTATTTCTGTTAAATTTCCTTGGCAGATGGGACTGATGTGACACAACGAATTAATTTACCTATCTAATCGCAATTTCAGACAGTAAGATCTTATGGAGCTGTTGAACGCTGTGGGCACTCAGCACCTACGAGCTGTTAGGAGAAGCCCACTTTCTCAGTATCTATGATGGAGCTGGACATATCCGAATGGCATTCTGCAAGAGCTCATTGGAGCAGTTTGGCCATGGTGGGATCTGATGGTGCAGTATTGTGCAATATTGTTAAGTTGGATATTGACACATCAGACACTTCAGTACAGCTGCACCATAGATAAGTAAAATTACGTAGATGCGACAGTAACAGAAAATAGCATTAGTAAACTGCTGCGCGTCTTCCATTTCTGATTGATTTCACGTGGGTTGCACTTGAGCGCCACCAAGCGAAAGTAGTGATAGATCTCACCGAAAAACGTGGCCCAGGATTGCTCAAGCGATCCTATTCACCTATTGGCTCATATCAGAACCCTCCATAGGAAAGGAGTAAACCTATCATTTCATATCAATGTTAAATTCCTACTATTTCCTAGCTTTAGGAAAAAAATATTGCGAACTGAACATCATTATGCTCATTATATAGGAATAAAATCGAAATTTGTTGTATTTTCCACTCATTCCCATGTTGTGGAATGCGTTATACAAGTTCTTTTGCTAGGCGGTGCTAGTGGCAATGCTGCACACCAGCGCCATTTCTAACAGCGGCGGCGCAGCGGGTTAACTACAGTATTGTCGCATCTAGGTAACTTTAGTGATCTATATGGCTGCACAGGACATGTCAAATATTGTGCAATATAAGTAACAGATTGGTCGAGCATTGTTAATTTAGTTAAGGATGGTCCTATATGGCAGCAACGATGGAAAATTATCCATTCCCATCCTTTCTGATCAGGTGAATAACTGCATTGCCCTAACTGTGACAGTGTGGTAGGTTGCAATAGGGATATACTGTAGATTAGGCCTCGGAATATGCCTTGCTCCCAATGTGCTCCAAATAAGCATTTTCAACCCTGCTTTTCAAATAGAAAATAATGAAAACGTCTTAGCTTTTCTAACTGTCCTTGTTTTTATGGTTTTTCTGGTGTTTATTGTTAACTTAACCTGGCCCAAAACAAACCTAAAATGTAATTTCTTTATTTTGCGTGCCCTAACCACAGGCAATAACTGTTATCCTCGAGCCATGGAACAGGGCATATTCCGTAGTGAAACCAAATATTTCGGTGTGAACCAAGTATTGCCTGGATCTGGGCTAAGATTGTGTTTAATTGTACAAACATTCCCGTGTTTAAATAATTTAATTAAAGCTGGGCGTTGGGCAACAAGCATTCCGAGAAAATAAAGCAATAAAAATCAAGATGGCCGCCGCAGTGAGTGTTTCGATTGATTTTTCACCGGGGAAATGCGGTTTGACGCGGAGCTACTCGATAGCTTTCATTTGTTTTTAATCTGGAAGTTCTGGCGGGTTTTACATTACATGATGTTTTTGCTAAAATTGTGTTTTGCACCGTGGAATAAAGCGTTATTGTTATCAGATTCCAATGTCGTGCATTTTCGCAACCGTTCCAGAAGTTGACGTCAGTCATAACGCTATTAACAGGGATTAAATTTCAAGTGGACTCAATCGAGTTTCATGAATAATGCAGAGCATTCTGACATCGAGAATGCTACACTAATCGAATAAAGCTGCGAGATTAGCGCATTATGAAAAGCACTTTTAATAATAGAAATGCGGACATGTATCAGGGCGTAATCGAGTTTCGTTTTGCGCCTGCACGCCACGTTCATGACGTTTTCAACCAAATGTGTAATGTAGGCTTCACTCGCCCAAGTATTGAAAATCTGCCTAGGTGGCGCTGCAAGCGAGTGGATAAATACTGCTGCAATCGTTGGGATAATTGTTTGGAAAACATTTGGTGGCATTCAGAGTACTAGACGAGGCAAATAAATTAAGCAGGCCATGATTATCAATAATCTGATGTCAGAATGAACATAACTTAAGCAAAGCGTAGCAAAAACTTGATGAAGAAAGATTGCCCTAATCAGCGTTTCCAGAGCTGGGCCCAGGTGCACCATGGGTTGATAAATAGCCCAGCTGCCGAATTCTCCTTGCAAATAACGACTCGTTAGCTCTATCATTATGGATTTTTCTATGGGCCACTTCAACAAGGCTAATGTTTCATTAACGATCTAGAAACAATTAAATCGCTGTTCTTGAAAGTATAGTAGAACATCCAAAGTTGGTCACATTTTAACAGACTAGACGGTCACCACATTAACTCTGTGGTACGTGACCTCTACATCTTGACCACCTGCACCTCTGTATGCTGTTTGCTGACCACTTGGACTATTACACACAATAGTAATTTACTCTCTGAATGTTGACCAGCATGGTCTCAATTTGTATAGTCATGGATGATTAAATTCTTTGGCTGCTTGCAAAACTTATACTGTACACTGTACATTACAGCGTTAAAATTCCAGTGCTACTGTTCAGTACGTATAACTGCTGGATAAATTTGCCGCACATTAGCAATACTGGTACTGTATTATGAACATTTAAATAAGATTATTCATGAATGATGAACGATAACTGTAAAATGCAAGTGCGTGCAGTACATGCAGTTCGCGGAATTAAAATCCTGTGTATATGTACCAGCATCGTTCCATATGTTGACCACCTCCTTATGTTGACCAACTTGCGACAGTCTCTTGGGTGGTCAACTTTCAGAGGTTCTACTGTATAAGTTTTCTAATGAGTTTTGGCCACCTGGCCACGTCACTTAAGGACTTTCAAAACTTATCAAAAGCCTTCCCATACTTCATTTACAATAAACTGGACACCAAGGGATTTTTGGAAAATAATCTTGCACTGTAAATATATTTTGATAAAATGTTATTTAAAACTAATTCTACTTCAATTACTCGCTGAAATTCGATTTCTGCAAACCTAATTACTCTCTTGGGTATGGCTTGAACGTGAAATCGATTTTTTTCGTTTTTCATCTATTTTTCAGACGTTGCAGTTTGATTTTAATCTTATTAAGGGCGTGCTTTTTGAAGGACCATTTACTCGATGGAATGATCTTCTGACAATCTCATTTTCAGTGAATCATTTCAGTCAAACAGTTGAGGAACTATTCGTGTTTATCAAATCTATGTACTCGCACAGCTTTATGTTTTTGTGTTCTTTTTTGTCAAGATATCAGTCAAATTCACGTCCTTTAATTTTGTAATAATTTATCTAGGTTAAGCAAGCTTGCCATTTGACATAACGAATGGCAAACATGATTTCTTTGGAATTATTGTAAGACTTCTTTAAGCATTTGTTAACAAATGCAATGGCTGCCGCAGGAATTTCCATTAGTTATCGTGAATAAATTATCACATTATTTCAGCTTTTTGTGTTGTGAGATGGGTTTCATGCCATAAATAATCCCTTTTGGGGCATCTTGTTTAAAACCATTTTTCAAAAGCATTCTTTGATGCTAGTCCTACTGACAACTGCAAGGTTTAAAATTGTTGCAGAAATACTCTCCTCACATGTACATGTACATGTAAGTGAAACATCAGCTTTATTATTTTAAGAACAAATTGACGAAGATCACAATTTCATCTTCATTTTTCGGTGAAGGCCAATCCAGTCACAATGGTAATTGAGGGATGCAACCAATCATTGATTTCTGTACAATTTCAATCAAGTTCTGTAAACTACAAATATTTCTGTTTTCGATTAGTAGTTTTGCACCACAGGGCCCATGGGGGTTACAACCCTAAGACCATTAAATATCGTCATTGTAAAGATACATGTACATGCCAGCTTCCACTTTTCTTTGAGGGGATAAGTGACCCTTTCAAGTCTGATGGAGCCTGTGGTGCAAAACATTAATTTTTAAGAGTTCCACCAATCACGATTATCCTGACATCAAACTGAATGCATTCAATGATGTCTGGGACCGCGATTAACCGCGTCAAATGCAATGATATCGACGTGTGATGTTGCAAACATCTGCTGCTGTACCACATGTCATCGTAAATGAATCAAACCGCTAAATCGGGGATTTAAATCGAGTTGCTCAGGAATCGAATTTTTTTTTTCGTGCGAGGGCAAATGGGTTTTTCCTGACGCTAAAATCGCTCATTAATTCAGCGTAGGAATTTTTCACCTTGTGCCCAAATAAAGATGGATGATGGAGGTGCACAGATGGGCTGATGCTCCCATTGATTTATATCATTGAAGTGAAGAAATTCAGGCGAACAGTGGTGGGCTCAGCGGATTTTGAGTAATGCTCAACTTGGAAGTGTAATGATGCCGAAATCGATTGCGCTTACAGCAAGTTTCTTCCTAATCTGAAATTTTTAAGTTTCCCACAAACCTCTCATCCGTGTGTTTCTACATTGTTTTTGTCGGCCATGAAGGTCGATGGTCATCAGCATGACAGCATGCTGAGATTTGGAAACATTTGTGGGAAATGACGTATTTGGAAAAATGACAAGCCTTCCTGTTTCTTCAGAAATATTGTTGGTAGTTAGAAACCGTTTTGAAAATTGGACAATTTTTTTTCCCAAATGGAGCACAACATGGTGAATTGCCACATGCATAAGCTTATTAACACTGTTTTGGGACAGAGTAACATTAATAGGCATATTTTGCCTTTTTTACACAAATTCATTAGGCCATACGGTTTCTGTCAAAATTCTTATTGTTGTGCTTGTTGCAGTTGAGTGTGATATATTTCGGAATTGACAAAATTTTGCACTAAAAGTCCAGTTGGTTATTACAGTTTGCATTTCACAGTTTGAATTTCCTTCATATGTAAACGTTTTACTTACATAGATAATTTTAAAATTTTGATACGAATTCTCTCATCCATACAATTGATTTCTTTAAAAATGAAGAAGTAACGTTATGTTGTACAGTATACTGTACATGTACTGTAGAAAAGTGAATCGTTTTGCTGTTGGAAACTCTTTAATTCCTAATTATTCAATCTCTCTAAGTTACCGAGATATAATTTTTTTTCGCATTTGGGTCATCGCTGTGTTGAATTTGACAGCTTGGTCATATACAAGTATTTTTTGAAAAAAAAAATTGGTTGACCTTTGGGTTTCGGTTATCGTTAACGATTAGCAACAGCATTGCAATACTGCAGCTCAAGTTTTTGGCACTTGTGCATTTCAGTGGCGATATCAATATCCGACGCCTTATAATTTCTGCGGCAATCTGTAAATTATCGAAGTTAATAAATTGGATATGGGTAATTAATGCCAGACATTCCTGGCAAAGTTCGAAATACAAATCAGTTCCAACTTTTTTTCCATCGCCTGTTCACGCTCCCTTGCATGATGCACAATGCAGGCCTCCCAGTTGTTCCCCCTTCAATATTTGCTCGTGAAATCAGCTCTGAATTTTGTTTGCCTTTAATTAGTTTGTTTACTGTGCTCAGTCTCCATTTCTGGATATGGATTCTAATTCTTCTGCTCTAATTTGCTTTAATCACACCAATTGAATCTCGCATTGATAGCATCTACATGTACATGTACCTATCCTTGGGAGTTGGTTCAAACTGCGGCACTGGCAAAAAGGTCTTATCAAGCCAGTATTTTGTCCTTGCAAGTCAACAAATGAAATTCTTCCTTAATTTTATTGGAGATGATTGTGCATGTAGTATTCTGTGACTGCAATTCTTTGTTTTCTACTATGCACTCCAGGTGGTTGCCTGTATTTACATTAATTATGCAGTTCTCATTTATTCACTTCGATGACTAATTGATCGTATCTCTTCTTCTCGTTTTTGTGCCAAATAATTTAAATGACGCTTAGTAATTGATTCATTTACATGATGACGGAATGATGGGTTTGTGAAATCCCGAGGTCATAAACACGATATACAGTGTGAGCATAATTGACATGACTTCAGCATTATCAATCACGATTACACTTCAAAACAATATTGTGGATAACCTTCGGTGTAGTCCCTGCTTTAAATATGCCATAATATTGATATTGCAATTCTGCTTGTTTAGTATACAAGAATGTTACCTGTCCTAGCTGTTGGAATTTATCATTTTTTGTTATATTCCTTTTTCTTTATGGTGTTTTTTCTGTGATTTTGATTGACCTAACCAAAGCTAACCTAACAATGTACATTCAATCACTGCTAGCCTACGAACCGTTAGGAGACGCCCACTTTATCATAAATTGATTCCATTTCTGAATCAGGGACTATACCAAAGTACACCCAGTATTGCTTCTACTAAACGACAAACAGGCAGGCTGTCTGTCCGTCTGGAATAGTAATGGAAATTCTAGCTTAGATATGACATGGACAAATGGTGTACATTGTGAAATACAGTATCTCCGGTATGTGTTTGCCCAAATGTGTTTCCACCCAAAAAAAAAATTGTTGCAATAGTGGAGCAGTACTTCTTAAATTGTTTCCATATATTGACCCAAGTAAAAATATAATTAGAAAACAATTCAGATTGCCAATTGTCTGGAAATGACTATAATTGTTTTGAATTATTTGAAATGTTATTAAACGACGTGCATCCAAATTCAATTGATGGGTATGATTTTATATGCCATTGATAGCTATTGGTCATATTGCTATCACGAAATATCAATTAGTTACAATTGACACGGTTAAGAATTCACGCTTAAGCTGTTGATCGAAGTTGACATCAAATGTTTTTGATTTCATCATTAAACTTTACCTAATAATTAAAGAAATTAGAAACATTTGGTGAAATTGGTATTGATTGGTTTTATTGTAAGTTTATGAGGAAAATATTTTAACATAAGATGGAACTGTAGGTCTATTTCAAAATGAATTTCAGAAATACTACGAGTTACGAGTTAGGAACTATGGGTCATAAAAGGTAATGGTAACAATTGACACCAATTAATAACAACTGAGCAATAACAATGATAAATAACAATTGATATTAATTGAACAATTAATACCAATTGCTGTCATTAAATCTATTGACTGAATTGTTAAACAATTTCAATTTACATTTCCATTTAACCAATTGATCTCAATTAATTTAACCAATTGATATTTTTACTTGGGAGGTGGTCAACATATGGAACGAGGTTTGTAATGATACAGGATTTTAATTCCGTGAACTGCATATGCTGCATGCAATTACATGTTGCAATAATCATTCATCATTCATGAATAATCTTATTAAAATGTTCATAATAAAGCACCAGTATTGCTAATGTGCTGCAAATTTATCCAGCAATTACACGTAAAGAACAGTAGTACTGGAATTTTAATGCTGTAATGCAACACTGTAATGTACAGTATACAGTATAAATTTTGCAAACAGCCAATGATTTAATCATACATGACTTTACATGCTGGTCTACATACATAGAGAAAATTACTATTGTGTGTCATAGTCCAAGTGCTCAGCACACAACATACAGAGGTGCAGTTGGTCAACATGTAGAGGTCTTCTTCGATTGAGTTAATGTGGTGACAGTCCGATCGTTTAAACTTTGGTCAATATAGGGAGGTGGTCAACTTTGTAGGGTCTACTGTAGTAAAGTCTATTTCATCAAGGGAATCCTTTTGTCTTTAAATAGTATTTACAAATCTAAAAGCAACTCGAAAAACTAGAGAATTTGAAATATGTTTTATCCAAGAAATTAATTATTTTAAATGCAAACAGCTCGATTTCAGGACGAAATTATATGTTGAAATACATTTTTCCTCAGAAAATTGGTAGAAAGGCGTAAAAACATCGATTTTCTTGTAACACAGTTCATATGTGGTAGGATTGGATTTCGTTGAAACCCATCATTGATGATCATTAGCTTTTCCAGAAATGTTAATAATAATAATGGGAATATTTAGAGACCATGGTTTTACTGAAAAATGTATCACCAATACAGCATTCTTCTAAGAGGTATTACAGTATACACTGGTATTTTTAAGTTTGTCAATTCTAAAAGTTTTAACCTTTGAACCTGGACTTCGAATCTCCACAAGAATGTTACAGATAAACTCAAAAACAAGGTCATGTTTGATCTGTTGATCAAACTGAACAAAATGCCTTTTAAATCATCTTGCAAACTGAAGCATAGCTAGATTACAGTGTCCATCAAAGATTTATAAATGTAGATAAGTTATTGGTGTAAAAACTCCAGTTATAAAATAATATAAACAATAAAAAACGAAGCTACCTTACTTTTATTTCTTAACTCCCTAGTTTTAAACACATGATAAATAACTTATTTTTGAATTTGGCTTACTAAAATAATTCGTTTGCAAGTGCTAAGTTATAAGAGTGCAACTGATAATGGGCCAGACTACTCATACAAAAAATACTAAACGTTTCAGTTGCATAGACCTTGTTATGGAGTCAGAATTACTATTTGATAAGAGCTGATAATTGCTATCAATACTTGAAAATTCAGGAAAGATTTTCAAAACGTTAATGATTGTGGTTTGATAATAATGGAACCATTTTGGAACACGTTGTTGCAGTAACACTGTAAGTAGTATTGTGGTTTACTGCTTTCAATTTTCATACATGGCAATAAGAATGAGAAATTTGACGTCCATCATATCCATATCTTTGCTTTGATTACTGTTGTTTACATAAAATATAGAATGCCAAAATGTATAGTTAAAATTTGGACACTTGAGAAAAATTTATATCGTGTAAATTTTGTTCATTGTTGCTGAGCTAGAGGTTGAGAGGTAGTAAATATTGCAATAATCCATTCTGTGGGAATTGTGTTTTTCTTGAAGAGAAATTGGTGACAATTATATTGCACAGACTATACGGAAATTGCATCACATTTGTCTTGAAGAAAATGTTGTGGTTATTGTATTGCAAGTAATTGCATAAATTGTTCGTGACAATTCCATACTCATGTAAGTACATCATACTTTTCTTGAGGAAATATTGTGCCAATTGTGGCAATACATGTATTACACATAACTGCTTAACATATTTCTAAAAGAAAGTTTCGTGGCAACTGTATTGCAATTAATTGCATCACATGTCTCTGGAAATTTTTGTTTCGTTAAAATTGTATAGCACATAATTGCATCAATTTTTATTGATGAAATTTATGTGCACAAAATTTCAACAAATTTTTCTTGAAGAAATTTGTGTGGCATATAACTATTTTTGCATACAACGCATTGCATAAATTTTTATTTTGAAGAAATTGTGGTGTTCCATTGCACATGTCTTAAAGACATTTTCGTGACAACTGTATTGCACGTACTTGGATAAATTGTTCTTGAAGAACTTTTCACGATAGTTGTATTACACATACCAGCATCACATCTTTCTAGAAGCAAGTTTCGTGACAACTGTATTGCACATATTGAACATTTTATGGTTAAAATTGTATATTGCACATAATTGCATCAATTTTATTGATGAAATTTGTGCCACAATTGTATTGCAAATGTGTACAATCATATTTTTCTTGAAGAAATCTGTGTTGCATATAACTATTTTTACAAACAACATACTGCATCAATTTTATTTTGAAGAAACTTTGAGATTCCATTGCACATACATGTACATGTAATTGCATCACATGTTTCTTGAAGAAATTTGTATTACACACACAGTAACAGCACCACATTTTTTCTTGAACAATTTTGTGACAATTCCATTGTAAGTAATTTTTCCTTATTACCCCAGGATGGAGTGACAATTATATTGCACATACAGTACATGTACTATACGGAAATTGGATCACATTTTTCTTCAAGAAAATGTTGTGATAATTGTATTGCACGAAAAATTGCTCGTGACATTTCCATTGCATGCACATGTAAGGATATCATATTATTCATGAGGAAATTTTGTGACAATTGTATATTGCATAAATTGTTCTTGAAGAACTTTTCGTGACAACTGCATTGCACATAATTACAGCAAATTTGGCTGGAACATTTTTTTCGTTAAAATTGTATGCCCAAAATTGCATCAATTTTTCTTGATGACATTTATTGAGACAATTGTATCGCACATAGCCCCATCATATTTTTCTTGAAGAAATTCGTGTGGCATATAACTATATTTCAGCATACAACGTACTGCACAGATTTTTGTTTTGAAGAAACTTTGGTGTTCCATTGCACATATATGTACATGTAACTGCATTACATTTTTCTCGAACAATTTCGAGACAATTCAATGGCACGTGATTTTTCCATATTACTCCATGGTAGACAAATAATGAAACCTTAAAGAAACCACCAAAGGTTTGTTTTACATGATTGTAAATTGTGAATACCAAAAATACCTTGATACCTACAGGAAACTAGAAATTTACTCCACTTCTACCTACATTTTATGTAAGGATTGTCTATTACCCCAGTGTGGTGCACTCGATTGGCATTGAAGGAAATACCGAGGGTCACTCATAAATTCCTAAGTGTTGGCATTTGCTTACAGAGAAATGAAGATACATTCGGCATTTATTTTGTTGATCTTGTTGGCGGCCATCTCCAGTGTGACCTCCTACAAGATCCTCTTTTTCCTTGCGTTTGCCTCCAAAAGTCACCGGAATGCCTTCGACCCGGTTGCCGCGGAACTGGCCAAACGTGGCAATGAGGTATTGTGTGTGTTCCCAAAGTAAAACATCTTAAAAACTGTAAAAAAGCACACCATTTTCCATTTCCAGGTGACGATTCTGTGCACAAACGAAGGATACTCCAAGGGCATGGAAGGAGTGACCTACATCCCATTGGTGGAAAGTGGGCGCTATTTGGAAAACGCCAACATAACCTTCTTCAAAGGCCCACCAGGGGACGACAAGGACTTCTTCAACTTCATGTTGGAGTTACTGAAGAACCTTTGCCGTCACACCTACCAGGACCCAGAAGTGACCAAGATGCTGAAGAACCCAAAGGCCTTCCAGTACGATGTGATCATCATCGACGCCATCTTCAA
>JAQGAF010001203.1:0-34145 GCA_034687865.1 Kryphioiulus occultus | reverse complement strand
TTCAAAGTTTGTGGGGTGGTTAATTAAAGCGTTATGTACAATATGTATATCTTGGTTTTTAAATACTTCAGTTGTTTCAGCGCTATATTGATATAAAATAGCTATTGCCAATACTTTTTGGAGCCACTGTAGCCCCAGAAAGTATATGAAAACTGTAAAAAACGAATGCTTCGCTTGTCGTTTTACACAATCAGTCAGGAACCAAACCTGACGTAAGAGCGGGTTATGTCTGAAATCTGCATAGCATGGAAAATTACATTTTCACACACGAGGGGTCATGCGATTCAAGGTGTTTTGTGTGATCCCGTGCTAGAAAACTCGGTTACAATTGTCTGATCGCCTGGACTTTTATCCTATTGACTAAAGTTCTCTCAACATGTAAGTTGAAGTGGTTGCTTATTAACTTTAGAAAGGAAATAAATGTGTCGTTCAATCAGTTAGTGAAGAGTAGGTCCCATGGAAGCACTATAGAATGCCTAGCCCCCCCAGACCAGTGTCAACTTTGACAGTCACTTCATGATTCGCTTGACATACTGAATTTACAAATCTACATTTTCCCATAGTAACTCCACTAAGCATTGCATGGAAATCTTTGTTGAACTTTAACTCAAGTGCATCTACTTAACTAGTAAGGTGTGGAGTAATAACACAAGTGTAAATATATTTTTGTATAATACAAACACTTGCGTATATCTTACTTCATACCAATATACAGCAGCTAAATACCTTTGCAGAATAGAGCTCTGATGATCTTTCATTTTAATTTCTGGTAGCTTTCTAGAATTATGATGTGATCGTGATGCTTCAGCTTGTATAATTAGAACGCGCATCGCTGTCTTCGTATGCACCTCACATTTAGCTATAGAGAATAAATAACTGCTGCTGAAAATGCACAACTCATTTACAAACTGAATACATAATTTACAGCGAATCGCATTAATGTACATTTATTAAAACCATTAAACACATACAAAGCAGTTTCTTATTCAGAATATTTCGCTGCTAGGCACAAATACTCTCAAAAAGTTGAATTAATGAGCAAAAGTGTTTATGAATAATTAATCCAAATCTATCACATTCAGTCACAACAAATTCAAAAATAAGCATTTCTATATATTCTAAACGAGTGCATATTTGTGACGTTCCATTACTGAATAATTTTTGTTTTCGGAAAGCTGTGCGTCCACTCAATAAACTTTTAGGAAGTTTGAATAAGATTCCAAAAAAGAAAGAATTCTGCAGTTGATGAACAATAATAACTGGTATGAAAGACTCACGTTGCTGGAATCTGAGGTAATCCAAATTCGTCCACCAGAACACCATCCTAAATTTATTAAAAAAATACATGTAATAAAACAGTTAAAAATCAATTTTACCAGTAAGGAAGTCACAATTACCTGATTGGTACTCTCTGCGCCTGGTTCTTTTGTTGGAGCATTAGGTGCCGTAACAGCCTCATCCAAATAGGAAGCATCTTCATCCAATCCTATCTCATCACCTAATGCTTCCAATTCTGAAAATAACAAAAAGCACTAAGCATACTGTCGCACAGTCAATGTAGACAATTTAGCACATCATTTTGTCCCACAGTCTGCTTCAGGGTCCAACTAGTGCGTCTTACACCATAGCACTTCACAACTCACCAGCTTCCAGCTCATCATCATCTACTTCTGGCATTCCATAACTTCGTCCTAGTGCCTCTTGAACTTCGTTGGACTGTTCTAACATATCTTCAAGTTGATCTTGTACGTCCTATATCAATAATAAAGAATGCACGTAGAAAAGAGCAATTTCATAGGTGTGACAGTTGAGCATAGTCTAAGATGTTACCTCAATATCATCTATGTTAACTTTTTTGTACGCAGATTTCATTTCCTTCACTCCCAGCTTCATGGCCTGAACGGTTACGTGGGTATCCTTCAACGTCTGGGTGGCAAAATTGGCTTGTTCCATGTTGAAGGACTGCTGCTGAAGATTATTATATTGTTGCTCATACATTTTCTTCTGCTTTAAAACGCGCATGGCCTTTTGCTTTACTGCATTCTAAGAGAATGCCAAAAAGAAAATAATTGTTGTACACTAACTGGTACCATACACACTCCTAGAGAAATCTTACAATTATGACACAGTACCTTAGCAGGGCCTTCCCTCATTTTCTTCATTTGGTTTTTATACTTATTCAATTCGGCATCGAGTCTTAATATTTTCTTATCAATTGACTCTGTTCTACTGTCCACCTGACCATGCGAAATTAAACAAAAACAAATGAAACTACCTTGGAGTGTACTTTGTTGAAAGAACATTTTCGAGATGGATACTTACGTTCGAAATGCAATCACTGAGATTTGGCGGAGGCTCTTTTGGCTTTCCTTTTCCAAACAAACGATTCATTGTGTTGGAAAGTACTGGATGTACAACGCCTAACAATACATAAACAAACAAATGATTTCCTCTAGGTTAGGTGTAAAATCACACTAAATTATACAGGATCATGTGACGCCCAAAGCCACTTGATGTCATCAGGGAAAACATCACTAATGGAAGCGCCGTAATAAGGAAAAATACTACAGAGGAGCATTCAGAAATACCGAAAAAACGAATGGCGGCATATTTTCAAAACTATTTTACTAATCGGCTTTTGGCACGCATTATACATGTGCATGTGCTTTCCTAATTAGCGCCGCACGAGTAGCAAAATGTCCAGAAATTTAAAAAAAAAATGCCAATTCCACAAACTGGATACATAGCAAAAAAATCTGCACAGTTTCCAGCCCAAAGCAAATTTATATGCGTAGAAAAACATAATTGAATAAAAAAAACTGCATGTAACTAATTTTAACTTTATCGACGATAATATAATTATAAATACTGTATGACGTGCATTCCACGTTCACGCTTTTCGAAAAAAAAAGTGATCCTCATTTATCACCTATTTATCTCTTAGTATAGCTAAAAAAATACAAATAATTTTGTGCGTTTAAAAATTGGCATCCTTCTTGCACTTTCTAAAATTTAAAATTAAACGGAAATTAAACAAAAATACATTTGTTTTTTGGATGTAGACTTAGCAGAATTCAATGCACTTTCCTATCTTATTTCACATATTTAGAACACCAATGAAGCCTCTAAGTATAGCTGTAGAAAACAGCAATTTCACAGCAATGATACATGTCTTTGATATTACATGTAGTAGGATATGTGCACACCTCCCTACACAGCGGGCGTCCCCTAACAGCACGTAAGCTTGGTTGGGAACTTTGCAAATTGTTGTGTTATAACCTTACCCAATCTGACCTAATCTAACCTAACCTGTAACCAACAGGCATAGTTTAGGTCAGGTGATGCTTTATTATGTTTCATTTGAAAGTTGACATGCAAAGCCTATGAGCTGTTAGTAAAAGCCAACTTTTGTGAGGTGCGCATACCGGTATATCCTACTAATACCATAACGCTATGCTAATACCCATGTCTTTCTTCCTACTTTGCTCAGTGGAATACATGCCATATTCACAATATTGTTATCGAAAAAGTTAAAATTACTCTCGTGCAATTTTTTTTATCCAATTGTTACGTTTACCGTTCATTGTGGAAACTGCATTTGCAGACAATGTAAAAAAATATTTCACCACTGATTTAAGAATCTTGACATTTCTTTTCATTACTCTTTTGAGGAAAATTTCACTTGTAATTCACGAGATACTTACCGATGTGGGTAGGAATCTTGCGAGGCAGACACAATGAGGATCAGTTTTTTCTTCGAAAATTACGTTTTGATGTCTCATTCGTTCTTGCACTTTCTAAAATGAAAAAAAAAAACTAACGTAAATTAAAAATACATGAATAAAAAACTGAAGGCAAACTACCTCTTTTGAAACTACAAGTATTTTGCCAAAGATTATTCTCCTTTCCCCCTTTCATCCTTTCATCCTCCGTAACCAACTACGCTAATAAACCCTGTTGTGAACTACACAATAACTTTTTATCAACTGGAATAATACTCTCCTTTATCTAATTGTTGTAAATACGCCACCTAACCTGTTTTATTTATTGAATACTGGTTTTCCTTTATGATAGTCGCCGCACACAAACTAAAGTACAACTGTGTGTCATTACTTGTTGGCACCGTGTCCTTGGTTATGTTGTACATGTACATAAACGTACAATGCTTGGTTTTATCATTTCACTCAAGAATAAATTCCAACAATGTTTGAGAGACAAAAATGACAATGAAATAGCCGGGTACAGAAGGGTTCGTCAACGTTAATTATTAAAAAATATTTTCTTTGTTATCGTACATCAGAACTTCATTTTTTTTTATAAATGGTTACTACTTTCCACTCAGACTTGTTCAAAGCCAAGAATTAATTACTATAACGATGAAGATTGAAGAAAAACTTTGAAAAGAAGTCCTGTTTTTTTACTCTCAAATACTAAGGTAAAGGAAACAGGTCTTCAAAATCACTGAATGTAAAAAATGATCGAAAAAACTGTTTATATGGTTTAATATTCAGGCATATAGGGCATTGATCCTTTCTAGAAAGTACATTAGCATCAATTGCGAGCATCCCTTATTTATTTAATATTGAGTCAGGCATTGTCTTTTGGTTTTGCAAAATCATAAATTTATATTGTTATAATGAAAATAAATATTTGAAAAACGGATGAAGGTAATTCCAGTTAAATGGTCATACAATTTTCACGCACTATCGACATAAATTCATGGGAGCTGACATTTTTTTAGAAACTGCACGTGATAGTTGCACGTGCGAAATTATTTGAAAGATACGATTGAATTTGGAACGTTCTATTCTCGGGGATGTTCTTGATAAAAGAAGACTTATGGCTGGTCTCTCTATGGGTATTCGCACCGTATTAGTGAAAAATTCAACTTAAAATTCTGCCGACAAGAAAGGATTCATGGCGTCTCAAGAGAAGCTTGAGAATACGACGGAATTAATGGTGGGTATATTAAGTAATTCAAGCATTGGTCTGCAATGAATCGCTCACGTATATTGTGGAGCACGCGTAACGAATGGATTTTGAAAACAACGAAATTTTCATGATCCACAGAGAATCCTTTACGAAGACTCAGATGTTAAAATAGCCGCTTCAAATCCGGATAAATTCATTCTAAATTTATTAAAATGTGATGACATAGGCACCGTGCGTGAAATCCATGTGATAAAGAAATGGGATCAATTCTCCAACTTAAATTCCTGCTCTTCAGCAGAACGGAAGGTAATTAATTGCCCATTTTAAAAAAACGATTAAACCTAATAATATAATTGAGGAACGTAGATTCAAAAGCTGCATGGTATATACAGTATTGTATAACAGTGATATACCAGCTTTTGCATCTACGTTAGGTTTTTGGTAAAGGAAACTCTGCCACCCAGTAGTGAAAAGCGTTTGATAATGGACTGCCTTCTAATTGTTTTGAACAATTTAGCTAAGTGATTATTCGCGAGAAGACAAAGGTGTAATGGCGCCCATAATAACAGGGGCAACCGTGAATCTGACCAACGAAAATATCACAAGAAAGCCAAGAGCGACTCAACAAACCATAGAAATTGAGGAATACGTCCAACTTAACGCCAATTTGTCCTGCAATATCCACAGATGGCCACCGATTCCCTCCAACAACGATGAACAACTTACTTCTGACGCTAAACAAAGTATCCAACAAACCATAGAAATCGAGGAATACGTCCACCTTAACGCCAATTTGTCCAGCAATGTCCACAGCTGGCCGCCGATTCCCTCTAACAATGCTGGACAACCTAGTTCTGACACTGCACAACATACTTCCGACAGTGAACGACAAACCGCTAAAATTGAACAACGTACAAGTACTTCTGACGCTAAACAACGTACTTCCGACAGTAAACAACGTAATGCTAACATTGAACAGCGTGCTTCTGATGCTAAACAACGTACTTCTGAAACTGCGCAACGTACTTCTGACCGTGGACAACGTCCTTCTGATGCTAAACAACGTACTTCTGACAGTGGACAACGTTCTTCTGACCTTGCACAACGTACTTCTGACAGTGGGCAACGTCCTTCTGACACTAAACAACGCACTTCTGAAACTGCACAGCGTACTTCTGAGGCCAAACAATGTTCTTCTGACGTTAATCAACGTACTTCTGACACTGCACAACGTACTTCTGACACTGCACAACGTACTTCTGACAGTGGACAACGTTCTTCTGATGCTAAACAACGTACTTCTGACAGTGGGCAACGCCCTTCTGACGCTAAACAACGTACTTCTGAAACTGCACAGCGTACTTCTGAGGCCAAACAACGTCCTTCTGACGTTAATCAACGTACTTCTGACACTGCACAACGTACTTCTGACATTGGACAACGGACAACGTCCAAACAGTCTGTAGATTCGAAGAAGAGCAAATCTCGGGTCAAGTTGGACTCAGTTCCTAGTGAGGCTACAATGGTCGCTACAAGCAGCGCCAGTACAACGGCAGGTCAATCCGCACCTAAGTCGCAGTTGTCGTTCAAGAAGTCCAAAAGTGCCACAGAGCTGTCGACCCCCAGCAAGGCAGTGGGCAAAGCGTGTACGATGGAGGCCGATCAGCAGACAGGCCAAAAAATCAATTGCGAATGCACCGAGAATGCGCAAGAACCTCGAGCCAGCGCCGAAGAGGACAGTGCCGCATCAGGTCCGCGAGCCAAGGGAGCCAAAGGAGCCAAGGGAAAGGCAACCGCAAAACGAAAGCGTGTTCACGCGAGAAGACAGTACCGTCAAGTCCGTTACCAATCCTCCAGCGAATCCGACCGAGGTAAGATGGCGCCCAAGCGCCGCCGGAGGAATCAGGGGAATCGTTCCAAAGTCACCAAAATGGTAGTCCATGAAGCCAAGCGTCAGATAAAGGTAGCCCGCAAACCCAAATGGGGTGGAGCAGTACTTCTTCAGTGGGAAACGAGCAGCAATTCTGCCGCAGGGGTGTCCACGGACAACGGCCTGGCTGTCTCGTCGGCCACGGTCAACAGAATAACGGCCAGGCTGGGTGATGCGAACAACGTCCAACCAACGAAGTCGATGAGCAACGGGCAGATTACCGTCGAAGTGTCGTCATCTGTCGTAGCCCAGGGGTCCATAGAGATACTGGAGCATGGGATGGATCACAAAGGGAAAACTGTCGAATCAAAGGCTTCTGGTTCATTAAGTGCAAAGAGCAAGTATTCTTCCAGTGATGAACAAGTTAAAGCTGCTGAATCAAAGGCGTCCCAGAGCACATATTCTTCCAGAGACGAACAAGGAACAGCTGCTGAATCAAAGGCTTCTGGTTCATTAAGTGCCAAAAGCAAATATTCTTCTAGAGATGATCAAGGAAAAGTTGCTGAATCAAAACCGTCTTGTTTATTAAGTTCCCCGAGCAAGTGCTATTCCAGCGATGAACAGGGAAAAGCTGCTGAATCAAATGTTTCTGGTTTATTAAGTGCTAAGAGCAAGCATTCTTCCAGAGATGAACAAGAAAAAGCTGCTGAATCAAAGGCTTCTTGTTTATCAAGTGCCCAGAGAAAGTATTCTTCCAGAGATGGACAGGGAAAAGCTGCTGAATCAAAGCCTTCTGGTTTATTAAGTGCCCAGAGCAAGTATTCTTCCAGCGATGAACAAGAAACGTCCTCCTCGACGGACATCGCCAGCCATAAAGCTGAAGTTGCTCGTGGCAGCACCTCAGCCACCAAGATCTCAAAAGAATCTTGGCCGTCCAGCATTACACCGGAGTACCACAAACCATATGTGGACACAGAAGATGATTTCGTCGTGGTCAACGAGCGGGAATCGTCACATCAGAGCTTTTCAGAATCGCAGCCCAAAGAAACAGGCGTTTGGTTAAGTAAGCCATCGAGGTCTTACACCAGCAAGGCTGAATTCATTCACAATGACAGTGACAGTGAGGATGACACAGAAGTGGTGGAATTGGAGAAGGCGGATGAACATCAGGAGGTTGCTGAAACCACTGCAACATACTCGGACGAGGACGATTTCAGTGACAAAGCCAGTGGACATCGCCAGCCGTCAGCGTATTCTTTTCCAAAAACATCCTTCGCTTCGGTCATGGACTCAGGTTCTGGAAAGGTCTTCAGCTCCGTGATCTCATCACCGAGTTCCACCGACTTGTCCGAAACGAATACCAGATCCTTGACCACGGAACACTGCCACTACTACGACGCATTCAACGAGACGTTCTACGACGCCAATATTCAACAAGTGCAGCTGTTGATGGACAACCTGAGCAAGACCGGCTTTCTGGTGAGCGCGCAGTCCGATTCGGAAGGGCCTGAATCGTCCAGCAAGAACGCCCTGACTGCCACCTGGCGCAACGCCATGCATCGTCCTAAATGGGATGAAACCGTGGACCTATGTCTTATTTGCGGCAACCAGGAGTTTTATGTGCACAGGTGAGTTCTGTCTTGTCTCAGTTGACCATTTGTCCTTAGAAAGCAACTTAATCCGTCGATACATTTGGATATTACAGATTGGTCGTCGTGCATTTCTCTCGCAAGTTGTATAGTCTATTGTGCAAACACGTACTAAAACCAGGACTAGCCGTGGAAGTTTTAGGTATCAATCCCATGGCACTACACACCATCATCGACTGGATGTACACTCTGGAAATTGACATCAGAAGAAACAACGTGTTGGACGTGTTTATGGCCGCCATCTGCCTCGATGTGAAAAGTAATAGAGTATTTTGTTATCACATGGATGATTAGCAAGCATGCTGGGATGAGTTCGCCCTCTTATTTGAAGAGCAATTATTAACTTGAACTATTAGTTCAGCTGCCTTAGCTCTAAATAATAAACTTAAGATCCGTTAATTAGATAGCAAAGTGGCAAGTTATCGCAGATATTTACTTGCCAGCACTGACCAAATGGTCCTTGAAAGATGAAAACTACAGTGAAACCTCTCTCAGTCGAACAACTAAGTGTCCGAGTTAGAGAGTTTGTTAAATTTTGCACATCATTTTGACACTGATGACAACATTGGAAATTATTTTTTCTCACACATGAGGGGTCAAGTGATTCCAATATTTTTCGTCATTGCCACGCTAGAAAACTCTGTTAAAATTGTCTACTAACGTACTGTGTATACATTTCTACAACATGTCCAGGGTTCTCTCCATATGGGTGTGGGAGTGAAGATTTTGCCAAAATTAGCCATTTCCGTCTATGTGGCAATATATTTTGTCCGACATGAAAGCGTTTTTCTCGTAGGTGGTGCATAAAACACAGTCCAACTTACAGCCTACTGGGTGTTCCACTTAGAGGGGATGCCCCGAATGATAATTCTATGGCACATGTCTGGTGGGTATCACACGTATCTGAGGGGTTTCACTGTATTATAAGCATAATAAGCGGTATCAAAAATGGTGATCAGTTTCTTAACAGGTTATCTGTAACGGAGTTGGAAAAGTATCAATGGCACATATATATGTAACTCTCTTGAATTTTCTGAACAGAACTGCAAGTCAAGTGCATCAACCTAATGTACGAAATCATCAACGAGTTTAGAATAGACGAAGGGCATTACACGGAAACGAAACCATCCACCGAATTGGTAGACAGCGTTTCCAGAACAAGGACCAATTCCGGCTTGAGTCGACAGCACTCGACTTTAGATGAGTCTGATGATGGAGAAACAACAGGAAGCGCCCAAACAATGCGTACTGGTACATGGAAGAAAGGAAAAACCAGCAATACCCGCTCAACGGCATCTTGGACACCGAAGCAGAGCACGAGTAGGATTGCCTTCCAGGCAAAGAATGGACAAGATGTGAGCAACGCCTCCTTGGGCAAGCACTGCCTCGTGGAAAAGAAGGTTTCGCTGTCGAAAGGTTCGCAGGAATCACATCTGAAATCGCCATCGAGAAACTCAGCGTGGAGTCACCACGATGAGTTCAATCCAGAATACGAAACATACGAGGACTTATATGGAAACGTGGAAACTGCCGCAGAAGAGAACGATGCCATGTCAGAGGCCTCTTACGTTCTTTCTGATAAGATGCCGCAACCTTGTTCGGATGAAAGTTCCCCGATATCGAGCTCCTCGAGGACCAGCAGCGTCTCGGTGTACACATCATACTCCACTTACGGGGGATCCCAGAAATCGCTCTCTGACCGTTTCAGTCCAAGACACCCCAGCGAGACCCCCGCAGACGGCTACTTGTCGAAGAATTCCAGCAGTTTCACCTTCGAGGACCGGCCTGTGCCGCCCATCCCCAGCTGCAAGAAAATCACGATGCGCACCGACCAAACGCAGCACGAGCGCAACCAGACAGGAACGACCGAGGTGGTCACCATCAAGAAAGCCCAAACGACCAGAATCGTAAACTTCCAGAAAATCGAGTCTACCGCACAATGCGCCGTGGCGAGCCACGACGTCATCGGCGAGCTGTTGATGGACGCTGCCCTAAGCCACGAAGTCAGCGTGGTGGCGCCGGTCCAGATCAACAAGCCCGCGAAGCTGATGCAGACGTACACGTTGGCCATGCCGAGGAGTTTCACTTCAGATCGAGTGTTGCTCTTCGGTGGACTCAGTCGAGCGGACAAGACGGATATTGATGAAGCAGGTGAGCAGGGCCAAGAATGGGGTAGCGGCCCCTGACCGCCAGGCAATCACGGTCAGCCTAAGAGCCGTTAGGAGAAGCCAACTTCTTCAAAGTGACTGTACTGCAGCAGCGACTATACCGAAGTAAACCCCACACTGTTCATAATCGGCTTCCATTTTCAGCTAACACCGTGCACTGCTACGACGTGAGCTCCGGGAAATACGACAGATTGGGAAAACTGCCAACGCCACTGTTTGATGCTGCAGCCTGCTATTACGAAGACGGAATTTATTTAGCTGGCAAGTCTTAGTCAGGGCAATGAATAAAACAGAGCTAGTCCGTTTTAAACGAACTCTGTGTCCTGTTACTTCTTGCAGGAGGAATTACTCTTAATTCGGTGACTGCAACGTGTCCTGGAAAGGCAACCACGGACGTCTGGTTCCTCGATCTAGTGAATCCCGTTTGGCAGAGGTGCAAAAGCATGCAGCACCCGAGAGCCGGTCACTGCTTAGTTACTCTGGGAGACAAGATCTACGCCATTGGAGGCTCTGAAGACTCCGAAGGCAGCAGGCAAGTCACGGCGCATAGGTCATCCCAAACCTGCATGAAATTGCCTGCGCTCATTGCCCGAGTTTTATGCGTAGGGTTACAGCAACGGTGGAATCATACTGGCCCGAGGAAGACATCTGGACCAGTGTACATTCACTACCAGCCCCGTTCTGGAGAATGGGAGCTGTGAGCTTCAACGGGGCCATTTGGCTGTGCGGAGGCATGACCGACCCCATCCAAGTGAAAACAAACGAGATTTTCATCTACAGTCCAAGAAGGGATCAGTAGGTCAACTTCCGATTCTTAGTAACTGGAATCAAACTACAGAAGCGAAATTCCTCAACGTCGATCAGTTTTTCTTTCTAAAATGCAACAGCTTCCAGACTTACGGGCATTGTTTACCGTAAACACATTATTGGTAAAAATCAGCATTTGTTCCAAAATTTCTCCATGGTTCCATCATTGAGTTCGTAATCATGTTCAAACATGACTTCAAACAGCAATACATTATCACACAAAGGCGATGTGCATGCTCCTCGTTGTCCTATACTGAAAAAAGGACAAACAAAACACGAAAAAGCATATTTCGAAGACCCTGCACAGTAACCGAGAATTAACTTCACTTTCAGGTGGTTCAGGCACGAACCAAGTTTACTGAAGAAAGTCGCCATGGCCGCTCTGGTCAACGTTCAGGGTGAATTGGTGCTGGTGGGTGGCTTGTCCGGCAACAGAGAAAAAGATTCCTTGGACGGATGTGCTCTGGATCATGTGGATGTTTTCAGCAACGAATCCCAAAGATGGCACACCATTGCCAACATGTCGGATCCAAGATTTTTACCCAGTGCCGTGACCCTAGGTATTTTCTGAAAATCGTGCTACGGGTATTTTGAACATCTTATGGGACAAAAACTTCCTAGCTAGTATGCCTCTCTCTAGGCGTGTGGCCAGATGATATACATATTTCTTCGCATGCAAATATTTTATTTTTTCAGATTTTCCACCCAATATTTCTGAAAAAATTTCGCATTATCAAGTGCTATAACTGCAGTTATTAAATTACTGTATGCACCGCGCCCCATTTACAATATTGAGAACGCCGTAGACCATTTATTTTTATAAAAACTAAAACAGAAATGGTGAATTTCCGCTGGCTTTTCTAAAACAAAATTGTATGAGTGTAAAATATTAATATCTAAGAGAACGCTGTAGGATAATTTGTTTAAACAATTCGATCAAAAGAGGGTTCTAATGAAAATGATTTTTACCCATAATGAATTTTTAAAATTCTTAAAAATAGCAGTATACAAAAAGAACGCCCAGAGGCAATTTTTTAAAAAAACTGAAAAAAATTATCACATTTTAGTACGTTTTATATGCAATTAATAACAAGCTTAGAGGGGAATTCCTATTTTACACTGGATTTCTTGTGAATTTCATTTCGAATGATTTTTTCACATAGGTTGTCATTTTTTCCCAATTTTTATCATTTTTCCCAGTAATAAATTCTCATAAATGTGGAAGATCATGGTGCATAAGCAAGAAGAATCAAACCAATGACACTTGTCTTTTTTATTTATTTTTTTTCACAAAAAAACGACCAGGTGACAAGATAGTAATTATAGGAGGACGAAATAGCCGATTTTCACCACCCTTGAAGTCGGTGGAAATTTACAGCAAGACGGACAACCAATGGATGACCTGCGTCAAAGCCCTGCCCTTGCCGTTGAGCAACAGCGCCGCAGTGGCACTCCCCAGAGCTACAATAGATTTCTCGTAAGAAGAACGGACGGGGGCAAAGGTCGCGATATTCGGAGATTGGACGAGAGGTTCACAGTTTGCCAATTCACTAGACTAATAAACGCCATCGAAATTTTGCAGCAAGAACAGAGGAATTCCTCGTGGATAATGGGTTGGTGAAATGGCGAACCTGACATTGAACGTGATTTTTTTTTGGGGGGGGGGGGGGGTGCCAGGCAACTTTCGTGCTAATCTGTCGATGGAGTAGGAGCCTCCAAGTCCCTGCCCCGGGAGAATGCGTGAATGACCGGCCGGTGGGTCGTCGCCCCATCTTCGGATATTTGGGGAAAAAAGGTTCGCATGCTTGCGTTTGTTATTTGGCGAAATTAAGAAGCAGGAATTAAAAAAAGATGGAAATGAGCAGCTAATTACACAGGACGGTCACGTATCCAAAAGCCGAGAAAGCAATCTTAACGCGTTGCGGGACTTATCATATTTACACCTGTCGACTAACAATTTCTATTTCATAATGTGCTTCATCAACTAGGCAGTTTTAGAAGGAAGGGCCCAATTTTGGACACCAAAATCAATCGGGCAAAAGTGATTGAAATGCAAATTGTCGAATGTCTAGAGATGCAAATGTTGCAACATTTCTTTTATCTTCCGTGACAAGATGCCAGAGCCACTGAGCCAGTCCAGAAATGCCAGTATGCAATTTTGGAGAGCTGGAATGTGTCGCTGCAAAAACTCAAGACGTTCGGAGCACCCCTTATAAGGGGTATAGGTTCAAACAACGAAGCTTTCGCTGTCTATCAGGAAGGTGTTTTGGACTTAAGAGCAATTAAAATTCAGGAAATGTCAGGAAGAATCGTTCTCACTTCTTCCTGCTTGCTAAAACATGGACAGGAATAAGATAGCAAGAATAGTCTAACCACCAAACTTCACTAATCCGAAGACAAGCATCTTTCAGACCACAACAAGTATTTAAATACGAGCATAACTAATCACACATCTAACATAGCAGAGTAACTGCCCAAAAATGAATGGATTTTGCATTGCTACCAGAGTTATTTACCTCATCATAGTTTTTCACTACATATACAGTAAATCCGATCGGATCACTGGCATTCAGAAACTTATTTGAACGAGTTTTTCACTCTAAGTTCCCCCATACCTGAAATTGTCAACTTCCCTGACTTTTCCAGGATTTAAAACAAATTTCCCCTACTACCCTGGCCATTGAAAATGAAAAAATACTACATGCCAATGTACATGTAAGGGATGCTATATTTATTGCTTATTATATGTAAACAGAAGATAGAACACAAAATTTCACGCGGAAACCGCAAATTTAGATTAGTTTTCTTAATTTCTTTTACAGAATTGCTTGGCATCGCTTGATTTGTGTGTTAACCAATAACTAGTCATGCGAATTCTGTTAATGATTTGTTGAATTTCCCTGACTTTTCTAGACCGTTTCAATTTCCCTGACTTTTCTAGGTTTTCCAGGTTTTTATACGTAGCAATATTCGATGTTACCAGCCAATGGATCGACAAGGAAAACGTAGAAGCAGAATCACCAGGAGCCTCCACAAAAGATGCATTATTATTTGCAACTAGATGGAAAAATACAGTACTCAAATACAGTTTACTGAAGTACTGTAGTTTAAAACATCTTTTCATGCCATTTTATATTTTTCACCACGTTTCATTTTGAACCATGGAATTTTACATTTTACTATAATTATTTGGAAAGAGAAAATGTTATTGAAACATATTCTGTGGGGTAAGTGAAGTATCTCAAATTTTTTCCATCTCCAAGTATTTATTTTGTCCACCTTAAAGTTAAGAAAATCACTTCAACCCAATTTTATCTAATTTAACGTGGGAGGATATACATGTATGGTTGAAAATCCCACGACCTCATTTATGGAACTCAGCTATGAAAGTTGAAAAACTGTTACTTTTTAGAATATTACGACGTCTCATTTCTCGCACCAGCGTTTCGAAGTAATGTTCGATAAGCGTGTGTTGTATCAATAATTATCACCATTACTTGAAACAAAGAGTACAGATAAACAATACGTAGCACCCAAACGAGCTAGCAACTGTTAACTTGTTCTACCGTAAAGTTATGCTAATCGTCTCTCCGATTGTAGAAGGTTGCTGTCCTCAGAGGATGTGCTTTTTTATGGTCTTTCTTTTAGGTTCTTCATGATGATACTTAATTTTTTTATGGTGAGAGATACTGACGAAGGTATGTGCATGGTGGCACATACCCTGTACATGTACGGTTGGAGGGCCATTCGTAAATCGTGGCTAGACCAATGTCCACCCACGACCCCCTTCTGGCTGCAGCATTCCCTCTCATTTTTTAAACTTTTTATTGAAAAGTCACCGTGACTTTTATCCTTTCAATCTTATCCTGCTTTCTTTTATCCAGCAGCCTTTTCCCCTCCATGGATCGTGCAGCTCCGCCATTTGTTTTCATGGCGCCAAGGTCAGGCAATTTCTTTTGTCCCATTGACATATTGCCATAAGAAATTGCGTGACATACATGGCACGCATATTACTTCAAATAAGATTTTTAGTGGAATTCAGTGGTCGACCTCCAACGCCCCCAAGCACCTCGACCAGGCAACCATCCTCCGTCATTTGCTTTTTTACTGTACGTAAAGCCTTCTTTTTTTAAGAAAGTTTTTTAAGAAAAGAACAAGACCATCATGTTGTGTTCAGTGCGGATTGGCCATCGTCTTTTGTTCGTCTTTGGAGTGTGTGGTGGTGGTTGGCCGCAAGAATCAAAAACACCGGGCCAATGGACATGGTGGAGCGGTTCATGGACCCGAGGAATCTCGATTCCTTAAAAAAGGCGACCATTTTATCCAATGCTCTTGTTTTTTTCAACGAGCAAAGTCTCAACCTTCCTTTACACACCAATGTCACTCGTTGGTTTAAAAAATGGCAATGCAAATTCCTTTGAATTCAGTTGTGTCAAAGACAGGTTTGCTGGCCGCCCATGGCTATTTCAGGTGCGATATCAAAACTCAGACAGATAGTTATCGCACGAAGGGTTGTTGGAAACAACAAGGGACTGATGTTAAATAATACCCTGAAGGACGAACGAACATTTAGAAAAAACTAAACATTCAACAGAATGACAAAAACATTTCAAACTATCATGACAATTTCAGACAAACAAAAGAATGAGAGAGCTGTAGACTTGAAGAACAAGGTTAATTACAAAGCGCATATTATAACTTCTCATCCTGAACTGGAACAAAATGTTTAGGAATAAAAATAGTTGTGAAACAACAGCATATATATAGTATACTAAACCTTTTAAGAGTAATTTACAAGTACATCCTCTTGGTTGCCATCTTTATTCCCAAATACAAGGTAGATTCATCCAAAGTTGCTCCATTTAATCTGGACTGCACCATAAATTCTCCTTGTTATATTCGATTGTCTAAAATTCCTAAAGAAATAATAGCTATTAAATATTTATATCGTATAAGTTAGGACGAATAGGATTAATGGTTAAACTTTACGAAATCTGCAATTCAAAATTAGAGAATACAACTCGGAATAAATTAAAGCGTTTGATTTATCTGATTAATTTTGTCATTCATAAGGTATTCATCCACAAAGACTTCTGTCCACAGTTGACTAAAATTCAATAAATTAAATCGACCAAAACAGATCGGAATAAAAAGCGAAGAAACATATACATGTAGTAGAGTAGATTGGTATTAATGAAAAATGCATTTTGCTTTCACATCGGTCCTAATGACTAATGCAAGTAAATATCTAAAGCAAATTTACAAAAAAAAAATAATAATACTAATACTAATAATACTAATAACATGAATCTTTCTCAGTTTAGTTAAAATGATTCTCGAATTTCGGGCTAAAAATAACAACGAAAATTTTTCATAAAAAGGACATCATTCAGAAGCCTTTAAATCGAAAAGTAGGAATCAGTAAACAGCATGGTGCAACCGACCATTAGTTTAGACTAATATCATTATGTTGTCACTGGATATTCCTTATTCGGCCAACCTAATGCAGTTCGCTTTAATTTAAACGCTCAATTTCCAACTAAGTCAATTTCTACATTTATTCCAACGATATACCTTGGAAATTCCATTCCTTTCGTAACAATTCTTGCGAGATATCAACTGCCACCAGTTACAAAATTTGAGACGTTTCACATGACTCACCACTAAGTTCAATGAGTCATTAGACTGATACATGTAGGCCTATTGAAAGTATAAATCTGTATCCGCTATTAAATGTCATGAGGAGTTTCCAATCTGCTATGCCTATACAGTATACACAGCCATTAGTGCACGTCATTGAAAATGCGAGCTCTATGAATAAGCCTCAGGTGTCCGAGTAATTTCCATTAAAAATTAGATCACGTCTCCAGGAATATTTCGTTACACTTTTTCGTAATGGGTTGATATCAACACTATGGAAGAATGGGCAATTTAGCATTAAGTAACCATTAGGACATTGCTCAAATTTCACGGTAATTTGTCTCTCCCAACCAGCGAAAACAGGTACGAAAATCCCTATGAACTCTCAGAAAATGTCCAGGAGACATTTCCGAGTATCCAAGGTCCTTCAAAACTTCAAAACGAACGCACCTTCAATTTCCCGAAATTTATTTTAATGTCATGTACTGTTGCAGAACTGCGAGGTACCGACAGCGTACTCCAAATTCTATTAGAAAATAACCAGACAACCATCAAGTGCATTATAACTAATTTCATTGAAAAATAAAATTGGGCTCCGTGTATATAATTTCGTTGAAGTTTAGACATAATGCGAGCTACGCGTCTATTTAAAATAGTTGAAGCGTAGACGACAGATCACGATAAAAATCAACTTCGCCTCGTGTTGATTTCATATAGGGACATTAAAGCATGGCATGACCTATATTGGGGGAGGTGTTGTCATATTCTCATAAAGCGAAGATTTGCGAATCCTGCAGGGTAAATTGTCCAATGATTAATATTTGGCTTCATGAATCATGTGAATAAAACAACACGTTCAAGTATTGTGTCATGGGTTTGCCAAATGATGACGAATGATGACAGGGGTCAACCAAATGATAAGCCATTATGTTCCTTTATAAAAATTTCACTCATGACGTTTGTGCTGTTGTTGTTGTTGAATGTGCCTTTATGCAGCTAAAATTCATCATTTTTGCTTAAATTTCGATACAAATCTAGCTCGATTAATTTTTTTTTCGGTCAATGATTGTGGCTGCGGGGTGGTGGCTGACAATGATGACGAATGCTGTCACAAGAGGGAATAATTACGTAATACATGAACGTCCCCCCTTCCAGATAAACTCCATGTACATTATAACATATACCAGGTTCCCCCAGAGATGAAATTTTTAACTTCCCTGGCTTTTCCAGGTTTTAAAACTAATTTTCCTGACCATACTGACCACTAAACATGCAAAAATATGACATGTCAATGAAAGGAATGCTATATTTATTGCAGGAGATAGAACAAATTTTCACAAGGAAACAGCAAATTTAGAGTAGTTTTTTTAAATTTCTTTCACAGAATTGCTTGTCATCTGTTGATTTTTGTGCTAATCAACAACCAGCTATGCGAAAATCTGTTAATGCCTTGTTGAATTTCCCTGACTTTTTGTAATTAAATCAAGTTTCCCTGACTTTTTCTAATTAAATCAAGTTTCCCTGACTTTTTCTAATTAAATCAAGTTTCCCTGACCTTTCCTGGTCTTTTCAATTTCCCTGACTTTTCCGGTTTTCCAGGTTCCCCAGGTCTGGGGAGCCCTGGATAATGTTCCATTCAAAATTCGTGCATGTTGTTGAATATCAGTTTCGATGGTGAAACAACATCAAAGGGTGGAGTATGGGTTTCAAACAGTCAACATTGGTTGAGATTGCTGGAAATTATAAAAACAAACTGACTTCATCGAGAAAAAGTGGAGGTCCTTGAAAACCTGACTCGCAAATTATGAACTAACCCGAGATATGTCCAGTGGGTGAATTTGTTGTTCGAGTGCCCACTGACCACCCAATTGCTACGACGATCCATACAGCGAGCAATTGGCCATCCAGGTAAAACTGACGTCATGTCCTCCCCAAAATCATGCTCGGGTGGAGGAGGCACAGCAGGTTGGCCCACTTGAAACAGCATTTGCTGGACCCCTTAGGCTCGCCATGGCAGCCACCTGAACCACCAGTTGGCAAATCCCGTTCTTATAAGGTGTCGCTTCGGCCAACTTACTCTCACTTTCAATTTTGTTTCAAACCCCGTCCCACCATGGCATGGATCCGTCGGTCAACGTATCATTGGATAGCCATCGTCTATCTCGCTTTGCTCACAGCACAAGGTAAGCCTCAGTCATTGCATCTTAATACAAGGCCATCAGCTGTCTTCGTTTCAATAGAAATAATCAATCCAGTTAATCGACATTAAGAAGTCGTTATGTTTCTTAACATCGAGTCTTGTAAAATGAGGGTACACGCATTTCAAACAAATTTTCACTGGATTAAACTAACAAAACAAGTATTGTACTTAGAAAACTTTCCACATTTTCAAGTTTGCTTCTACAATATCTGGAATGAATTTGAATACAGTACAGAATAAAAATACTGAATCAACAATCAGCAGTATGAATTCATGCTTGACACTACGGTGAATTAATTCATCGAAAAAATATCTGAATGATATTGGAAAATAAGAAAATTTTTAGTGCCTTTTCACTATAAATTTCATGAATAAAGGTCAGCATAAGAATACTGATTCAATAACCAATAGTTGGTTCATACTTGACTATACATGTACGTGAAATTACTTTATCGAAAAAATACCTGAACGATATATGAAAATAAGGAAAACATTAGTGCCTTTTCATTATAAATGTGCATTATTTTATGAATTTCATGACTCAAGCAGTATTACAAACAGCATACGTATATGACTAAATCAGTCAATAAGATTTAAGAAGCCACTTTCAAGTCCACATTCATGGGGCATTTATTATTATTTTTTTTTTCAAAACTTGCAATTGAAGTTTTTAAGCACTTCTACGACCATTCATTACATGTACTTTTAAATTAAGTTGAGGATTGGTAAAATTAATAATGAAGTAGATCTGAGGAAAGCTATAAGAAAACCTATGTAAGAACAGCCGACCAAGTTCATTCCAGAAATTAACCTGCCATCCGTGTTTATTAATTATTAATTGCGTTTTATTAGCATCATCCACGAATTTATTATTTCGAGCAGATCGAAACCTTTTAATTTTATTTACCCAATACCCATTGAAACGGTTAAAGTAACCTATCAGTGCCGCCTACTTTCGTAGCCTAGTTATTTAACCTGAAATTAACAATATCTCGCGACTCAAACGTTGTTTTTGTTTAATCTAAATTCCGCCGTAGTGTTTTTGAGAGAAAAAACTAGCAAAGTTTTTGTTGTTTTTGCAAAAAAATTAGAAAAAACACGTTAATAATAGTTGGGAATGAAGTATATTTGCACGCCTCGTCTGGAAATTTATTTCAGAAATTTCAATTATTTCGCGCGGATGAATAGGACAGTTACTTTTATTTATAATCTTTCACCTTTTTTGGCGGAAAATCAAATTTTTACGAGTAAATTCTTAGCATTAAAAATCCGTGCGTATATTGCCGGTCGGTGCACTTTTTGTATGAAAGTTATTCAACTTTAAGTAGATTTTATCCAACGTTTCGCTCAATTTGGGTTAACCGGCAAAACTAAAGGGTTGTTTTAGCACGCCTTAGATTTCATTACTTATTAGGCAATTAGGCGTTTTTAAGCTTTTACTTAGTCGCCATGCATTGCGTTGGTTTCAATGAAAACCCACGTTTTTTCTGAAGTAATATTAGCAGATCTGATTCGTGGTATTGCACTTTCAAAAAGTGGCAATATGACAAATGCATACAAACAACTCGAATATCTAATTCTATATCTGTCCCACATGTAAAATGCAAACTGGACACAAGGTTCACCCTCACAAAGCATGCTTAACCTCTTTTACGAGTAAATAAAATAACAATATGCAATCGATGATTGCACGCTTGTGGTAACGACTGCGGTCAAGAGTCAAAAGCACAGGCACCCACAGCACCATGGTTCAACTCTGGAGGAGTATCGCTCCGGAGGAGGTGAAGTTCAACAAATTTATGTGACATTTAGTCATCTAAAGTAGCCCGAAATGTCGAAATTCCTACCTTGAACATTCAAGACAATTCCCCATAAAAACATAAATGTCATCCACAATGTTAGTAACTTTGGCAACTTAGTGCAGCCAGTAAAAACAGACTTTCAAATATTTCCGTAGCTTATTAATATTAATGAAACAGCATCATGAGTAAAACAAATTTCACCTGATTCGACTTTGTTTTTGTCCAGATAAGCATCGCACAAAGAACTTCGTTTATACAGGGCGAGCCAAATATCAAGCATCATGGGATAAATTATTTTACTTAGTTAGTTAATGGCCGTTTTATAGCACATTAATCGACTTTCAATATGGAAGACGTTTATTTAAATTTTGTAACGAACAATTGCAACATATAACCGGCACCACACTCAATTATATTTGACTAATTAAGTGTATAATTTAGTACAGCAACCAAAGTTTTTATCACGATTAATCTAACCTAAATTCAATCTTAATGCATTAAACATTCATCGAGTATCGTCTGATTTGTCACTCATTAGTAATCCTGGCCGTTTTCAGTTGTCTGTTATGCATTCTGATTGCTTCATTTTTTGCTGAATTATTTCTCCGCTAGATCGATCACGACTAAAACCAAGTTTTTTGGTTGTCCAAAAACCGAGCAAAGTAAACAATTCGCGATTGTGTGTTTAAGTAGAGCTCTACTGATTTCCCTAATTTTTTCTTTCCTCCATATTAATTCAACCAAAATTGCTTCTTCTCGTTATATTAATTCCCCTCAATCATTTCCGCCGCACTTCAATATATACCAATTCATCAGCAGGGGACCTCAACTGTGAATTATTTGTGCACATTTTGCAGCTATTAGCCATTTCAATTTTTCGTATATTAAATTATGTTGGTACAGCAACCTTTCCAAAGTTTCCATTAAGGCCACATCAACCGTCTGGTTGCTAAAAACTCTATAGGCGTGGTGCATTGCTGAGTGTTTTTCCTTATCACAAATATTTTCTTATTCGGGGCACACTTCAGTTAATACACTGACGATTGGTGGGACCAATAAAATGCTGTTGGGAAATAGGAGTACATTTATTTCAATTTTTGAGCGGAAATACAGGTAAACGAATATGTATGAAGTAGTCAACCAACACGACAGTTCAGTTTTTGCATCTGGAATGGAATAGATATGGAAATGGAAAAAAATTGCATTTTTATAAAGAGTATTTAGGATTAAAAAGAGCTTCAGTTTACGGTCATATGGTTTTACAGATACTTGAAATATACGAGTTTTAATCTGTCAAAGATTCCTGAATGGCTTAGAATATCTCAAAGGTTTGTGTCAGATTTGTTTCAGAATTATTGTGAGAGCAGATATTTGAAAGTTTTGCAATGGTACGGAAGATCTCACATATTTGGAGACTTAGATATACTGTCCAATTGCAAAGTCCATGACTTTGCTATGACTTTCCAATAACCAAAGCTTCATTGTTATGAAAACCGTTTTAGGTGAAATGCAAGGCCTTGTCAAATGTCATGGGAAATGAGATATATCAATGTAGCTTTGTCAGACATCTTCCGGTGAATCTTAGACACGGATGTCAAACAGCGTTCCTGGTGAGACTGACTCAAAATATAATGATGCTGCCACAACCTACCAACAGTCTTAGAATAAATCATCACGTCGGCTTGGTCACTGAACAATGACTTCATTAACGTCAACTAAACACTGTCCTATAGTCGCACGGTAAAATTATGATGCTGGTAATGTTTATAAGATCTAAATGGCAATATTATGCACAAGTTTAAATTTCATGTTCTAACACCATACATCCTCATCACTTGGTAAAACCAGCAGCAGTCACTAAATGTCATTGCTCCTGTTTTCAGTCTTTGAGCAAATAACGAATCGCTTCAAAAACTGAAATTTGCAAACCACTTTTTGTTTTCAAAAGAACTACATGCTGCATGTGCCATTTAGCACGCGCAGAGTAGATTCCTCTCTGTGTTCGGCAAATTAGCAAAAGTCGTTAAATGATAATCTAAAATAAAACAGCATTATCGTGTCTGCATATGTAATAAGATGGTTTTTACAGGGTCTTTGATCAAGGTGAACAGCGTGTACATGTACATTGTATATCGTGTGGGTTAGACAAGTCTAAGCACAAACAAAACAACGGGGTGAGTCACAAACACGCCAAAAAGGCCAGACTAAAGACAAATGAACGGATCGCCTTGTTTTATTACTGTACAGTACCGAAATTTGACGCCAAAAGTTAGGAGTTCCCATATTGACGAATCTTCAGATTTCGCCCAAAAACCAACCACCTTAACTCACTACTTCCACCCAAGGCACACCTCAAATCGTGCATATTTTAGCAGCGTAAATCACCTACTGCGCAAAGGGGGGTCCGAGCCAAGGCCACAAAACAACCCTGACCTAACCCTTTACCTTACCTTTCCCCCAGATGGATAATGAGGGGGTAGGTCGGCAGCAGTTGGAAGGAATGAAAAGCATCTAACCTAGGTCGAAAAACTGACAGTTCACAATAATCAGAAAGCGGAGAAAAGTAAATAAGTTTCCTATTCATGGTGACTAATAATTTCTGCAAACGAAATTCCCAGGTTTTCCAGGGTCATATGGTTCGAATTTTTCCAGGTTTTAAAAGCGATTTTTTAATGGTTAAATGTGTGCCACTATTCAATTAAAACTAATACACGTATTTAGAAATAATAATAAGGAGACGTCATATGCGATTTTTTTAATACTAGATCTCAAGTGGTAGGTTTTTAATCAACTTTACCAAACAAACATATCCCAATGATGGATTTCACGAACATTTCTTTGAAAAACTACCAGAAGTAATGGATTTTAGGTATATTTACCTTGAAATGTTTACAATAGTAATAATGAAACATTTTTCAAAGATTTTTATATAGAAACTAGATCACCAATAATGCAGTTTTGATAATTCTGAAAATTTCAGAAATGCAGTGTACATGTATTGATATTGACAAATTAACTCTATAGACGAAAATTGAATAAAAAATTACCAGGTATAACGGATTTTAGGTATAATACCTCGACACCGTTTTTCAGAAATATTAATAACAAAGACAACCCTGACGGCAATTTTCAACTAAATCACCAATGATTAAAGTAAGATTAACTTAATAGTGCCGCAGGTCACATTTTTACAAAATCTTAATCGCAAATGATGAATTTTAGAGGAATGGTAGAATTGATTGTCAGGCCAATCATTTCTATGCTGACCTTTCAGAATTATAACGAACAAACACAAAATACAAATTTGATACCGAAAAATTCGAGGTTACACTTCCAAATTCCCTTAGGTTTCCAGTTTTTCCCGGTTGGTAGTCACCATGTTTCCACTCATCCACTGCAAAAACCACGTCTTGCCCCACGATTAGCCACAATCTCTCACCAATGCCTCAGCATCGCCGATCAGGGTGTGTTCTTGAAATTCCCACACCGGCATTTGCTCAATGACTCGCTAGTTGGCCACAGGGCTCAATAACAAAACGAAAAAAAAAGAGAAACAAGAAAGGGGTGGGAAGTAACGTGGAAGAGCTGGACATTGCTGGGCTAACACTCTAAAAATAGCAAAAAATAGCCAGCAGCAAAAGCACTTACTTGTCCAAACATCGCAAGTAGTCACCCTGTGCATTTACCTGGAATTAACGACGCCCTTGCTTTCTTTTGTAGCTACGGGCTTTTCAGCGTGCCAACAAAAACCTCAAGAGATCCACATAGCAAAGGGGAAGAAAGTCACTGTCGTGTACTGGGTGGGACAGAACGCCCTCGACAATGGCGCCATCGAGGGTAAACTGGCGTCTGAGGTCCCCTCAACCACCGGCATCCTGGAAGATAGCAGCACTGGAGCAGAAGTGACCACATCCAGTTCTTCGGAAGACACCGCGTCTCAAGTCACCACTGATGAGTCAGTGAGCTCACGACATGGGGACATCTCAACAGAAGCCAATTTACAAAGCTCTGCAACAGAACGACTGACAACGATCGTTACAGAACGTCCATCTTCAGAAGTTCCATCAACGGCCTTGCCTGGAACCTACCCAACACCTATTCTGAATTCCAATGCCCTTGGCGACGATACCATTGTCCAAGAAACCTCAGAACAGAGCCTTGAAGGGGTCGGCATTTCTGGCAGGATCAACACGGATGAGGAGTCAACAACACCAACAGTGCCCGAGGCCACGCTCTCGTCAGAAACCGACATCACATCAGCTGGGAGCGAGAACATCGACCTCAAGACGGCATCGACCCAGGCTGATGAGGGCTCCACCACCGTCCTTGGCCAGAGATCAGAGCCAGAGGGCATTACTTCGGAAGTTCAGTACTGGAGCACTACTTCGGTCCCAGAAGGGCAGGAGGAGGAAGACACCTCCATTGCGGACAGTGCCGAAGTCACCACCGCAGGTCCCAGAAGCTCAAAACTGGACGACACGACAGAAACCGCAGCCAATACGACCACTGAAGAGTCAACTGTAACAGATGGAGAAACGTCTAGAACTGGGGAAACGTTGCTTGGCGATGGTATCAGAGGCCCGAAACTTGACGGTACTTCAGAATCGCCAACCGAGGCTCCCACTGCACCAAGTTCCGAAGATCCAAGAAAGGGAAAACTGGACGAAAGTTCAACAGCAGTGTCAGTAGATGCGACCACTGAAGCCACTACGGCAGAAAACGAAACCAACGACCTCGGTCCAAAGTTCCTCGACAGCAACATCGTCAATGAGACAAGGGTCGAAGTCAACGTTGAGAATGCCACCAACGCCATCGGTAACGTTTCCGAAGTCGCCATTGCTGGTCGTCAACCAGAAGCTGAATCCGCCACAGATGCCGAAACCACTTCGAGCATCCAACTAGTCACAGAGTCAGGAACAGAAGCTGAATTCGAGCACAGCACCCAAGGAATTGAAGGAAGACTAGTCGATGAGCGAGTCAATGATACGGAAAGCTTGAATTCCACGAGCTCAAGCCCGGTTAACTTGAATGTCCGTGCAGCCTTTGATGCCGAGACTCTGAGTCCAATAACGAATGGTACTGAGAGTGCTGAAATTGTTTCGGAAGAAAGCAGCCAGCCATCGGTTCTGGAAGTCATTTCCAGTACCTTTAAAAACCTCTTCTCCACCCTCGCCCCTAGCACCGATGCATCAGTTGACGAAACTGCATCTACCGAACAGAGTCTCGGTGGTAGGGAGCAAGGCGCCGATGTCACAGCAGAGATTCAACATCTCGAAAGCACAGAACGGAATGTTTCAAACGAAACTCTTGCAGGCAGAGAACAAGAGGACAACGCAACAAATGTGGATGCAGACAGTGTAAAAGAAGCTTTAAACCAGACTCTGGAAGGAAGGGAGAAAGACTCAAATAACACGATTGAAATCTTGGAGCTGGAAGGCAGAGAGCAGAGTCCTGCCAATGATACTCTGGAAGGCAGAGAGCAGAATCCTTCCACTGAGACTTTGGAAGGCAGAGAGCACGACGACAGTGACACCACCACATCCTCACCAGACATTGTCTTCAGGAACACCACCGTGGACAGCGACGTGACAATCGATCCTCGAAACGCCGACAATGGCACTGTCGAAGAGATCTTCAGTACAACGAAAGAGTCTGAAGACTCCACAGAAAGTCTTGGCCAGCGTAGCGACGCCACCAACGAAACTACCGCATTTCCTCCAGAGCCTCCAATAGCAACAGGTCTGATAGAAAACATAACGGAAGATGTATTCAATTCGCAAAGAGTGGTAACTGATGCTAGTCCCGTAGCTGAATATGACGAAACAGACTTGCAGGATGGCGAGTTGGACGAGCCGGACAACAGACCCCTGGACGGCTTCGACGCCCCACCATCGGACATATTCATTCCTATTGGACAGTCAGGAGATGTCGTACCGCAAAATGACGGCAGCACTGAAGAAGCCAGGAAGATGGAAAGTTACCCGATGGACAATTTTGAGTCTTTCATGCACCACAACGCTCCAGATCTCTTGAGGATTCCTGTAGACGACAGTCAAGACGAGAAAGAGACGAGGCGAAGAGATTATCTGAAACCCAGCTCGCCAAAAGACAACAATAAGCCAATTCACTTCTTGAGGCCCTCCATCTACAACAGCAGAAATCCCTTTCCACCACCTTATCTGATGCAGTTCCCTGCTCGAAGATCCGATAACGCTCCACATCCGTTCTCTGGATATCTGATTCCTGAAGGGCCGAATCCACCAGTTTTTGCGGATGATCTGCAACCTCAACCGTCTTCATCAGGTCCATTCTACCCGACCTACTACGACATGAGCTCCGTGGTCCTACCACCAGAGAGTCCGGTACATTACGTCTCCGTCATGCGTCCTCCTGATGGTGTCCTGAGGAGCTTGCGCATGTCGCCAGCGCAAAGAGGAAATTTCCATCAGACGAGGTCCAAGCGAGAGATTCTTGCCAATGCCACCAACTGCCAATGGAATTTTAAAGTAAGTCAACACTGCCTCTGAATTCCCATTAATTCCCCATTGATTCGTTTGTCGTAATTGTGTCCATAAATCTGCAGAGTGATCCTGGCGTTCCGTTACTGCTCACCTTCAAGTCCTTCAGCACGCCAGAAACTCAGGACTGCGAAGACCACTACATCGCCGTTGAAAGGGAAAGCAATGGCTTCCAATCGAGGTAACTTAGGGAATTTCTGTTTCATGCCAGTCTTTCATAAACATGAATCCACGAAAATTTTATCGGTTTTTACTAATCTTCTGGCACCCGCTCGTTGGACGTCGCAAACCATTAACCACACTCCAGTCGAACAAATTCCCATGGGAAAGGAATCACTTTGACTTAAAAATACGCGTACAATAAAAATATCAAATTGTTCGCTCAACTCTTTGTCAAAAATTCAACACGAATTAACGCTTCATTTACATGTATACAGGTTGTTTCAGAAGTCATGGTCACAAATGAAATGGGCAGTAGTACTCAAGAAAACAAACATAAATGTTACAATAGCATAAATATAAAACCGGCCCGTTTCTAAGCTTCCAAGATATCGGGACCCTTGGCTAACAGTCAATGGTCGCAGTAGTCTTGAAAACGAACAAAAATGGCTAATAACTTAGGTCTGAAAACGATCCTTTCCGATATACAGGTACCCCCCAACATTATTATATACATTTTTGTTTGTGTATGAGAGTACTAACACCTTTTTATTTGGTAATCTAGACATCCTGTCTAGTACATGCATCTTAATGACGGGTGCTAAAACCAGAATACCATAATTTCTTAAGAATAAAACAAGTATAGTAAGCCGAGATTACTGTACGTGAGCCATTGTTCCTATTTTTCAGATGGTGCGGTGTTTCTGGGGAAAGACCTGGTCATGCCTCCTTTGCTCGCAGTGAAATCAATCTAAACTTATATTCGAACGGGGATGGATCGTTCCCAACAGGATTTTCTGTTGAAGTTCAAGGTATTGTGTCTGATACAAGTTTGAAATTGTCTCATTTATAAAAAAAACCTGCATTTTAACTGAGTGCATTGTGTCGTTTCAGCTCTTGATCTGAAACTGCTAAGAAAATATGCGGAAGTTCGACGGATAATTAAGCATCAGTGAAGCCAAGTTTTCCCTAAATCTATTTAATTTTCATCCATCCGACATTTTTAAACGAAATCCTACGAGAAGTCAGCTGGGGCGCTTGTTTTAACGTTTATTTTTTTTACTGGTGAAATTTCATCGTGGTTGTAGCCTAGGATTGATGTCGAAACCTGTCCTTTATTTAACTGCAATTTGTGGCTTCACAGTTTTTGATGATCCGGATTTGCATTTGTGAACTCATTCTTATCGAGCACGACTCATAATCGCGTAAGTAATTAAATGGGAAATGCCAGAAAGAGCATATATTTGCTCCAATAAAACTACTCGTGTACAAGATACTATTTGCCAAAGAATGAATTGTGGTCCACGTGTGAACTCTGATGTATGGGATTGTTTTGTTGTAAGGGGAATTCGCAACTACTTCCCATTGTTATATCTACATTTTTCTAAACTGAAAACTATGAATAAAAACGACTTTGTGATAATTCTTCGAAATTTCCTACGATTAGGCCTACTTCACGGACATGCAATTCTTGTTGTTCTTTGAAGCACTCCTGGTTTAAAGGCCATCTTGAAGAGGCGGGGGTGGAGGGATTTGACCAGGCTCTTGTTTTTGAAGAAAAAAAATGCAAATACTGTTTAAAAAGATCAATATGAATAAGGTAGAAAAAGCATTTCCATATTTAAGAAGCCTTATTTGCGAACAGCAGGGCTGTCGATTTTGGTTCACCCCCACCGACTTCACTCACCCGTGCTAATTTTCCAATAGTATTTTTTCCTTTGGAAAACTTGTTTAAAATCATTGTGTGAAAAAAGTTTTTTTTTTGCTAAAACAAAGGTTAGCTTTTTTGTGTCAAAACTAGGTTGTAAAGTGGAGTTTTGGATATGCCGACATCTGCTTATAAATACTAATTGAGCGTAAAATTACCGATTTGGTAAATTAAATAAATGTAAATGATAGTAGCAGTACCAATTTGGATTGTCACAGATTCTTTTGGCTTTGGACGTTTGGCCGACTGCGATTCACGGACGAGAAATTCAATTCTTTCGCATGGTTCACTTCCTCCAACCACAATTCTGGGATTAGTATTCGGCAATTGATACAAAAAACTCAAGACAGTTTCATGGACCTAATAGAACGCCAATTAATTATAATTAAATCCACACAAAAACACTATGATTTATGTGAAAACTCAATCGCAATATTACCTGGCGAATTTCCGAGCTAAACTCCTTCATCACGCCAGCACAAGCCTTAAAAATCTCAATAAGGCATCCCACTCGCCTTTATCAAGACAAATGCACTTTTAAAAAACAAAATGCTTTTCACCATTTTAGCAATTCAAATGATATTATACCTCGCGAAACTCTTCGGAATAGTTTCTATAAGATGTGTGTGCTCTTTACAAAATTCTTTCTCAATCCTATCATATTCTGCTTCAATTTTACGAAGTTTTCCAACATGCTTAACATCATTTACCTCTCGCAATTCGTCTATGGAATTTTTCAACAGTTTCAACTTTTCCAGCAATATTTTTCTCTTATGGACATCATTCTGAGCAGTTGAAGAAATTCACCATTAATGATACTGTTTAATGAGCTGGCATAAAATACGATTATTTCATATAGAATTAAATAAACCTCAATTTCTTCAAACTGATCTTCGTATTTCCGAAAGAGGGAGACGATTGCGCAAGTATCGTGCTGAAAGTTTTTCCAAATGGTTTGTTCATCCTAAGTGCATTTATGAACTGACATAAATTTACCAAACCAAGACTTCAAAAATCGGCTATATACAATATGTCAAACTCTCAACATATACCCTTAAGTACCTCGAAGCAAATGCGAATGTCCGGAAGAAAAGCCCAATCGTCCTCATATATGGCAAGCATACTCGCTTGCAAATCGCTCAATGCAAAAATGGAAGATTGCAAAGCGTTTCCAAAACCTTTTATCGTTTTTTTAAAAGTTGTAATCTTAACCTAATATACCAAGATAAAGAGCTAAGTTCACAACGACAAGGAAATAGCCTACACGTATGAAGTACCCACACATTCAGAAACATACACCGTTCATTTTATATAATAACGAAACCAAATCTGAGGAGGTAGCCTATATAATTCGATCGCCTATACATGCACATTCGTAAAATTTGTTACAAGTAACATTGTGCCTTGGGGAGACATATACTGTACATATCCCACCCCTGCTTCAAGAGTTACATGTACACAACTCAAAAGAGTTTAAATTTACAGGAGAAGCCGTCAATGTAAATCGATTTGTAATAACACTCCAATACAATGTTTTAGAAGTGACATACCTGTCAATTCTGCATAAACTATGGGGTTCAAAGATGTTTTTTTTTTAAAGATAGAGATAATTCCGTTCGGCGAAATTGACACTTTGTGTAACTACCAAAGCGGGGGTGCGGTACATGTATGTAAATAAATAAATTATTGCCTTACGTGTTGCTCTTTTAAACTGACTTCGTAAGCGTTTAGTACACCTTCGGAAGACGCCACATCGTCACAATTTTGCTCCAAATACTGCAAGTTTCATAATATATTCAAAATAACTTTCAAATAAATAGCTGAACTTGATCATAAATAAATTAAAATAACATGTTATATTTGCTTATAAAGAGTAGAATTAATTATTCGGTTTACCTTGTTCATCGCTGTCAATTTTTTTATAATTTAAAAATTGAGAAACACTTATCTAACCTTTCCGTCGAAATTAGAAATATTTGGTTTAATATCGAAATTCAAATCCCCGGTCCAAAATGGAACACCAGGTTCGCGTGACGACAGACGCGGTACCCGTGCTACCATCTATCGGCAAAAAAAGCAACAAGGGCAGCAAAGTTCTCTTTTTCCCTTCATTTTGCATTTGATCGAGATGTGTACATGTAACACTGGCCAATAGTCAATGAACACGTCTACACAGCTTGGTCTTCTTGAGCATGTCCTTATCGAACCCTGGTCATGTCTCGTTTACTTTAGACTTCAAAGACAACCATCAGTCAATACATGCCCCAGCTTTAATCGACGATAAGGAAGAGTTTTCTGCTGAGCATTTAACATATTTAAATCTTAAGTTAGCATCCATGCAGAAGACTCCCAAGATTATCATTTGCGCTGTCGGCATATTTGTCTGTTATTTTTATTTCGGAATTATCCAGGAGAGGATGTAAGTATACATGTATCCCGTGCACTGTCAACCTCCTCATAATATGTTGCATTTTTTAACGAATAATCTGACGTTTAGTTGTTCGAATTTTACAGAACAAGAGGCAAATATGGGGAAGCGAATGAATATTTCACGCATACCATCGCCTTGGTGTTTTGCCAATGCATCGTCAATGCAATATTTGCAAAAATAAGTACGTTCACATATGACTATTACGTATTGTTGACACCTGTCAAAGGTGGCTAACAACTATTTCTTTTTCTAGTTTTAGTGACAGTAATGCCGCAAGGCAGAGATGGTACCAAATCCCTGTATTATGCTGCGAGCAGCTTTACATATTTAACTGCCATGATTACCAGTAATATGGCATTGCAACACGTTAATTATCCCACCCAGGTCAGTATGATTTCTACCACTGACTGACAGTCAACACAACACACATTTTTGTCGAAAATGTACTTGAAATGATGATGAATTTTTGTGGTACACAATTATTATTTACAAATATTGGCTACTTTGTTATTCTGATATAAGCTAGTTTCAAATTAGATCGGATATTATTGAATATGACAAAGTTTTGCAACATAAATCAAAACCAGGTAAAAATTAGCTGGCTTCACCAAATAAAATTGTGTCACTGAACCACGGATCTGAAATGTCGAGCCGACTCTGAGTGAAAACTCAACAACTGGATAGTGCAGTCTTTAAGCATCTTCTCGTTTATTTAAAGTTTTTAATTGTATAATCAGGGTTGTGATCTTTTGTTGCAGGTGGTTGGGAAGTCATGCAAGCCCATTCCAGTTATGATATTAGGAGTATTAATAGGGCACAAGAGATATACTCTGAGGAAGTATCTCTTTGTTCTGATGATTGTCGTTGGTGTGGCTCTTTTTATTTATAAAACCGATAGCAAGATTAAAACCAAAGATTCGGGATCTTCTATTCACGAATCTGTTATTGGCACTGGTGAAATATTATTGGTAAGTCCACAACTATACTGCTTCATCCCCAAAATAAAAAGAACTATCCATGCCTAGCAATTCTATATACTGCTATATTTATAGATGATTTCACTGGCCATGGATGGTTTTACAGGAGCCATTCAAGATCGAATGCGAGCTGAACATCAAAGCAAATCTGGGCATATGATGCTGAGCATGAATCTTTGGGGATCGCTATTTTCAGGAGTGGGTCAGTATGGAATACCTGCATTATTTGAGAGTCAACAAGACCATTTTAGCTAACAATATAATTTTCTTAACTATCTTTCCCAATAATTTCAGCGCTGCTATTAACTGGAGAAGGCATAGAATTCATTCATTTCTTGAACAAATTTCCATCAGTGTTGAACCATATTATGACATTTTCCATTGCAAGTGCATTGGGGCAGGTAATATAACAATTTTGGTGTTTTAAGTATTTTCTCTCACAGCAGATTTTTATATGGCAAAATTCTTTTTCAGTTTTTCATTTTCTTGACTGTGTCAGAGTTTGGACCATTAACTTGCTCCATAATGACCACTACGAGGAAACTGTTTACAGTTTTGGGATCTGTCTTGATTTTTGGGAATGCCATGAGTAGTCGCCAGTGGCTGGGAACGACTCTCGTATTCACTGGACTTACTTTGGACAGCTTTTACGGGAAAGCCAGTGCAAACAAAAAATAAAACATGGATAAAAGAGTTCAAATGAAGTAAATTTTTTTTGTGTGCAAAATTTGTGATAATTTATTGAAGATTCTCGAGCATTTTGCCCCCTCTTGTTTTGGACCCGTGATATAACTTAAGTATTAAATCGTTTATATTTTATAATGTACAGTCATGTATAATTTCAAACTGATAAACATCATGTCATTTGTAGTTCATACTTTGAGTATCAATGAAATCATCGGTTCTTGCAGCCACAGGACAGAAAATCTTAGTTTTTAGACTGTAAGTTTGGCGATATCACCACATTGGCTACATTTGTCATTCTCCTGTATGCCTTTATACTGGTATTATATCCTATGTTAATGCAAGTATATATATATATATCAACTGGTGTTAATTATTGGTATATTTGCTGTGAGATAAATAAAAAGTTCAATTTTTCTGGTTGGAAATTCAATTTCATTTCCCTCTTAATTTAAATTAAATTTTGAAGGAGAATAATGAGATTATTTAACGTGATATATATGTTCTCTAGTTCATTAGTGGGTTAACGGGAAGTTCCCCCCCTGATGTTCCAAAAACGAGCATTAGCGAATTATCGTTTTGCTATGGCGAAAATGAAAA